>JAODAL010020653.1:0-68890 GCA_025379985.1 Phyllomedusa bahiana | reverse complement strand
TTTGTTGGGGGTGGGGGGGGTTTGTAGTGGGTGGGGGGGGATATTGTATGTGTGGGAGGGGAATTTTTTGGGTGGGGGGGGGATATTGTATGTGGGTGGAGGAGGTTTTTGTATGTGGGGGGAGGGGGTTTGTATGTAGGGGAGGGGGATTTTTTTGTGGGTGGAGGGGGATTTTTGTTGTGGGTGGTGGGTTTTGTTTGGTTGTGGGGGGGGGGGATTTTGTTTGGGGGTGGGGGATATTGTTGTGGGTGGGGGGATATTTATGTGGGTGGAGGGGGATTTTTGTTGTGGGTGGGGGGTTTTTATGGGGGTGGGGGGGATATTGTTTGGGGTTGGGGGGATATTGTATTGGGGGGAGGGGGATATTGTATGTGGGTGGGGGATATTGTATGTGGGTGGAGGGGGTTTTTGTATGTGGGTGGAGGGGTATTTTTGGGGGGGGGGGGATTGGAGGGGATACTTAGCCCTGTGTTATGATATGCTAGATGAAAATTGTTGACTACTTTGATACAAATTTGTTTGTTTTGAACACTGTATTATGGGGGTAAAATGGGCCTTTAGTTGAGAGGCCGGGTTTTTTTTAATTACAGTCGGGGGGCCCCCCGAGATCATTTCCCCCTGTGGGCCCCAGACCTCCAGTCCGACCTGGATGCGCCCCATCAAGAGGGGTATTCAGAATGGGTGGGATACTGTTAATGGCCCTATTTTGCAAAGTGCTTGTTTTTGCAAAATTTTCTTTAAAAAAAGCGCAACCCTTAGGAGACAAACCCCTTTTAAAAGACTTTATTAAATTTTTTGTTTTTTTTTTTTTTTTACATTTTTAAAATTTAAATTTTACTATAGCCTTGGTGATGCTTTCCATCTCCATTACATAGGGGTGGCATCCTACTATAAAAGTGTCACAGTTAGTGTCACACTAATTGTATAGTGTAGGTTTAGTTTTAGGGGGCGGTGGGGCTCATTATAGAAGCGATTGGCTCCCCGGGTAATGGCATGCCCCAAAATAAATTACCCCCGGGCAGCCATATCAGGAGGCTGACACTTCTATAGTGTAGCCCCCCCATCGCCCCCCACAAACAAAACCAACCTAACAAAGTGAATGCACTATACCGTTGAGGGAAGGGGGCGAAAACCGAAGCGGCGGCCCCCGGGAGCGCCTGTCAGGAGGTGCCCTTTATAGTTTGGGCACCACCCCACTGTAGTAATGGAAAGGAACGCATTACCAAAAGATTAAAAAAATAATACTTGTAAATAATGAAAAAACCAAAAAAAAAAAATAATCGAAATTCAAAAAAGTATTAAAAACACATGGGGAAAATGGGGTTTAAATTTATAAAAAAAAACAAAGAAACTAGATAAACCCCTTTTAAAATTCAATCTGTGACAGATAGTCAAGCAACCCCCTACTTCTGGCTAGCGCGAATCCCCAGTTTTTATCTACAGGTTGCCGCTGCCCGGGGGGCCAAGTTTAATACTTTCATAATGTGAAAGCACAAAATGAAAATACTAAAAATTCAATGAATTAAAAATCACTTTTTAGGTCAAATCACAAGCTTTTGGAAAAGGACTGAGAAGCTCAAGGCCCTCTTTTGGGATTAACAAATTTTAAATTTTGCTTTGACCCACTGGGTCTTTGGAAACCCAAAAGGATATTTACCAACCCAGTATCTCCCTCGCAGACGGGCTGTTTGGGGGGTGTTTGTTTCATCATGCAGAAGGAGGATCTGGTGGTGTGTGGGAGGAAGAGTGGCCCAAAAAGGCAAGATCTCTCCCTTTGGGGGAGCCCCATTAGGTGTTTTGGGTTCGAAATTGCCTTTTTCTCTCCACAAGCACTGCAATCACAAGGCATTTGGAAAGGAGCTGGAAGCTCAAAGCCGCTTTTGGAGTAACAAATCCTCAAATTTTCTTTGACCCCCCTGGGTTTTGGAAAGCAAAAAAGGGTATTTAGCCCAAACCAGATCACCCTTTAACAGCCATTTCCCGGGGGTTTTTTTGGGCATAATAAGCCAAAATTTAAAGAAAAAGAACCGGACAACCCCTTTCATATCAAAGAGTTCATTGGTGAGGATGAAATGGCAAGCGGAGTTGTCACCCCCCAACAGATTGGAAAAAACAAAGCTGAATCTTCTGAGTGTCATTAGCTCCTTAATAAATGCTCCATGTACATTATTCAATAAATGTTAAATTAAACATCAGGCAGAGCGGAGAAGAGTGATCAGTGGCGCCCGCCATCAAATATACATGGCCTGTAATGTGTCCATTCATATTGCTTATAGAAACACTTACTGAGGAATTGCTCAATCTTGCTGCAATTTTATTAAGATTCATTGAATTGCGATTACGTTTTATTGTTTTTGAAGCTAAGGCAGCCCCTTCATCTTCCTCATGGTAGCACAGCGTGATGCCCGACTTTACTGTGTAGGTGCCATCACCTCCATCACTCTATACTGTGGCAGGTCACAATTCTGCAAGTACAGATAAATCTGAACCTCTGATATTTACATACATTGTATACAAGCCACATTTGGATGAGGAAAGGACCTTCTGAGCTGTAGAATGAATGGGGGGTGTGCAGTGACTGTACAATGCAGATATCAGACTTGTTTGTCTATGTATGTCTGCTCCCACAGTGAGTTATGGACACCCTCTAAATTGGGCAATTGCAGAACTGTAACTGTTCACTGCCATCATTTTGCAGTTTGCTGTCATATATCCAATGAGGGGTTATGATATCTTTTATAAGGAGAATTTCTAAGTAGAGAATTCTTTAGATCCCTAATGCTAATTTGTGATAGGCATAAAGCAAGAAGGTAATCCAGGGTTAGACAAGGGGGCAAGAAGGAAGGGACACAAGTAGGTACATACACAGAAAAGACAAAGCTCTATAGCAAAATGTATGAAGGGACCCCATACCATTACCTGCATTATACAGTATGTTCACCCACTGGACTATTTATCCTTTGTAGGTGACAGAAGTTGATGGAGTCCCATCAGAATTACAATGGGATCACTTCCATGGCTAATACTATCACATGGCCCCATTTGGGAACAAATGTGCCCATTAAGGGCCACATGTATGAAAACTGTCCAGGTCTAAAACTCTCTTTAGTGCCTATAGCAGCCAACCAGAGCGCCCCTCTCATTTTTTCAGAGCACTAAATGAAAGAGGCGCTCTGATTGGTTGCTATGGGAAACAAAGTGAGTTTTAGACCTCGACAGTTTTCATACATGTGGTCCTAAATGTTCACCCACCAGACTACTTATCCTTTGAAGGAGAGGAAAGATGGTGGAGGGCCATCAAAATGACGATGGGAACCCTTCAATGTTTTTGCTCATACCATCAAATAGAGGCTCAGAGTAGCCCACAGGGGAGCAGGGCAAATCCCCAGTGGCTCCCTGGGGCTTTTGAGCATGGTGGTCCTGGGCTGTTATTTAGGGAGAAGGAGAGGAAAAAAATCCCGAGGCATCTGAGCTATGTGCAGTCACATACAGTAACAGTAGGGTGGGCCACAAGAATCAATTCCTCTGGTGAGCCCCAAAAACCAACTCCACTGCTAAGTCCTGAGAATCAACTCCACTGGTGGGCCCTGAAGGCAAATATTCCAATCTCGTGTTCACTCACCTGATTACTCTTCTTTCTTTATAAAGGATTTGGTGGAATCCCAAGAGAGCTGCAATCAGTCATTTTAGGGCCCCATACAGTTGAAGAAGCTGCCCCTTTCCCCCTGCATTACCAGTACCTCTCTTGTACCTATTTTGTTCAGGACCCTTGACACAAGTACTGCCAATATTGTCATGGCGGCACTTCTACTCCCATCAAAGGCCCTTGGGTACAAATGAACCAATCAAAAGACGAGTGGGCACATGGGCAATTTAGTATACATCTCTGTTGGTGGATGTCTTTAAACTCCCATACTGCATCATGAGTTTTCTTGACCATTACAAGCTTGTCATATAATTTGTTATAATTCAAAATGGCTTGTGGGAAAAGATCTTGGACTCTGCAGCACCAGCTATTGGGCAGTGCACTTACGGCACTAGGGTTCTGGGTTCAAATCCCCCCCGGGACAACATCTGCAAGCAGTTTGTATGTTATGTGAGCCCCAATGAGGACAGGAACCAATGTGAGCAATGAAATTATCCTACAGCGCTGTGGATATAACAGTGCTCTATACATGAATAAAATAAATCACATGCGACTCACTGATTCTTAGAATATGAATGGAATTTAAGCAACATCAGATGCTCATCTGCAAACACCTGTTTTGAGGAGTTTGCCCTTCATCAGTGCAGAGTTAAGTACTGGTTAAATAGGTGTGAAGCTCTAGATGCAGCTCAAATGGGGTAATGTCCCTGATACAGGAGAGGCACCATACAGATGTGTGGAGACCTAGGCCTGGTTCACATCAGTGTTGGAGGTTCTGTTGGGAATGAAGTGCACCATGGACCAATGGACACCACAGAGGAAACCCAACAGGCCCATTGTAGTCAATGGAGTCCGTCAGGTGCTGTTTGCACCTCTGTGATGGAGGTTTCTAAAAGAACCTCTGACACATACTAGCCCTTCCACTGAAATTTTAATACTCATGCATCTAAAAAAAATCAGGATATAATTGAAAATTAAATGGTTTCTCCAGGACTTTCTTTTTATTTGTTATTGGGCTCACAAATGTATTATATTAAATCTTTGTAATTCATACTGTAATGAGTCTATACAATAAATGGGTTTCTATATTTGACTTAAATTATTGATATCAATTATCGTTTCAGTGATATTCAAATTTTTAGAAGCACTAGTGTATTCTTAAAATGAGCCCGGCCTCTGCAGCGCCACCTATTACATGTGGTATCCAACTCACTGAGTCTTGCAATATGAATGGAACTTAAACCAAACCAGATGCTCATCTGCAGACACCTATTTTGGGGAGTTTGCCCTTCATCAGTGCAGAGTTAAAGGGGTTGTATCATTTCATTAAATGGTCTGAAGAATAAGGGGACAGTGAAAACAAGCAACTTTGCAATTGGAGGTCATTTGCATTGCTGTCTTGTTTTCACTGGATCCCTTATCTTCGTTTTGTGTAAACACAGTTCCCCAGTGCCGGTCGGATTCCTCCTCCTTTCATCTCATTGGCTGACGGCTCTACTAATTTACATTCTGTTCGGCCCCGGGAGCGTGCATTCCTGCCTCTCTCACTCAGAATAAGGAGCCGGCAACATTTCACTCTGCACAGCCAGGAGCTGCACAGTAACACTGCAGCTGCTTCTACAATCAGAAAACCGCAGAATTGTGCCTCAGTGCCTAATGCTCTGTATAGAAGGGAGACGGATCTGTGCTCTGGATGAGTTCATAGAAGACTGGATTCAACTGTAACAAACCTCCAGCTGTAAGAGGAGAAGAAATCAGTGCTCTGAGTTCATAGAAGACTGTCTAGACTGAATGCAGGCATGTGGTATGTAAACAGCTCTTATAAAATAAGACTGCATAGGGAGAGGAACGACATAGTGACATGTGGACTCAGACAGAAAGGGGGGGGAGCACACTGACTCGGGAGCGAGCATGAACAGTGAAGGGGAGGATGATGTCATCCCCCTTCAGTTAAGAAACACCCAGCTGGGAGGGGAATGTAACGAATGCAGGTAGTGGATCCGCTGGACCACCGCAAGCGATGGTGTAAGCCGTACCAGGGGACGGAATCTAAGTAGAGCCCGGTTTTCACCAGAGCCCGCCGCAAAGCGGGATGGACTTGCAGCGGCGGAGAACTACCAGGTCGTCCCCTGGCGTGACTTGCTTGCGTGGCAGCCAAGGCAGTGCGTGGTACAGAATCGTGAGGCGTAGGCGGAGTCGGGGACAGGCGGCAATGGTTCGTGGTCGGGAAACAGGAGCGTAGAGGTTCGGTACACGGTAGACGGACAACGAGGCACTAGAAGCTTTCTCTATAGGCTGTACGGCACTAAAAGATCCGGCAAAGGTTTGACCCGGAAGGAAGAGGGTTAAATAGGGTCACCTGCCAATCTTAGCCAATAATGGGCGTACTGGCCTTTAAATCCTCGAGAGCCGGCTGCGCGCGCCCTAAGGGGCGGGCGCGCGCACCGCCGGCACGGCCCGAGGACGAGAGGACTCAGGGGGCGCCGGAAGGTAAGGGGAAGCCGGGACCCGACCCGCGGGCCCCGGCAGGGGCAGCGGGGACCCCGGCGGGTGACAACACGAGTGCGCCCGCGCCGGGCGAGGGGCTGCGGGACCACCCGTGACAGGGAAGAAACGCCCCTGGATTTGAAGAGCTGAGAGTACAATGAAACACACGAACTGGTGAAGTGATACATCCTCTTTAAGCAATGGTTAAATAGGTGTGAGGCTCTAGATGCAGCTCAAATGAGGTAAGATCGCTGATTAGAGAGAGGCATCATGTAGATGTGTGGAGACCTAGGCCTGGTTCACATCAGTGTTGGAGGGTTTGTTGGGAATGATAGAAAAAGAAGTGCACCATGGACCAACTGACACCACGGCGGAAACCCAGCGGACCCATTGTAGCCAATGGAGCCCAGCAGGCGCTGTTTGCACCTCTGTGATGGAGGTTCCTAACAGAACCTCTGACATATATATTAGTCCCTCCACTGAACTTTAAATATTTTCAAAAAATGCATGGGAAACAAGCACGGCCTCTGCAGCGCCACCTATTAGATGTAGCATCCAACTCCCTGAGCCTTGCAATGTGAATGGGATTAAAGCCATGCCATACAAGGTGCGGATGTGACTTTCTACCTGCAATAGTTACACCATCACCTTGAATAACTAACCAGTTTTTTGACCCGGCAAAAATGTCACTATTGCAGTGTGATCATATTACTTATAGGGGGTCACAGTTTGTTTTTGTGCTCTATGGGATTTCATGGTCACTGTCCAACAGCTCCGACTGCTTGCAGCGCCGCCTAATTCTGTAATTGTGCCTTGTTCAGGTATTGTATTCAGGGCTGCTTGAAATCGGCTCAGATGGAACATACAAAATAACCTTAGAAGGCATAAGTGCATTTAATGGCCCAGTCTTCATCCTGTGACCTTTCCCCGTCTATCTGGAAGCTGCCGAAAGAGGATATCTTGTATTAGCTGAGGCTTTGCTCAGGATCTGGCTGCAGTTGATTCATTTTGTGATTAAAAGGGCTTTAGATGGACAGAGAAATTTGCGGATACTACCCCATCCCACGGTGAGACTGAAGAATGGATTGGGAGCGCTGCAGAACAGAGATAGCATCAGTCAGGCACACAGTGGATTTGTATGCTGCATTGAAACTGCATCATTTCATGTTAATGAAATCACGTCCTTATTCATCCCCAGTACCTGACATGCATCCGAACTCCTGCAGGAAGCACGGCGGCATTCAGCCAGATGGAAAAGGAAAAAAAAATATATTAGAGGGTCAAATTGACTCCCTGTAGCCAAACTGGAGGACAGGAAGAGTCGCAGATTTATGAAGGGGAGAATCAGCGACGATTCCTCTCACCTCATAATAAACCATTTTTATTCCCATTTTGCAAGAAGTCTTTGAAAAACGATCCTACAAAAATCTAAAGTGTTTGCAGTTACAGATTGGAGGGCTGACCTGGCATAACATTACACTCACCCTCCTGAGATCAGCTTCATAAATAGCGCTTAGCGGGAAGTGTGATCAGCAAGAGAAAGAGCCTCAGCCTCCGACACCTTGCGAGACACAAGACTTGCATCAGGTTTAACTACACGGCAGCAGATGTAGCAGAGCTGGATCTGCGTTCTTGTGTAAGACTAGAGATAACACAGGATGATGACTGTCTAAGGAGAGATGAGGCAGCAGGTTTTACCTGCAGTCCTATGTAACCCCATGGATAACACACAGTGATAGCTCTCCAAGTTCAGATAATATAGTAAATGTCATCTGCAGTCCCATGTAACACCATAGATAACAAAGAGTGATGACTCTCTAAATACATGTGATATAGTAGATGTTACCTGCAGTCCTATGTAACACCATACCACTTTCCTGTGTAAGACCATAGATAACACAGGATGATGGCTGTCTAAGGAGAGATAAGGCAGCAGGTTTAACCTGCAGTCCTATGTAACCCCATGGATAACACACAGTGATAGCTCTCCAAGTTCAGATAATATCGTAAATGTTACCTGCAGTCCTACATAACCCCATGGATAACACACAGTGATAGCTCTCCAAGTTCAGATAATATAGCAAATGTTATCTGCAGTCCCATGTAACACCATAGATAACAAAGAGTGATGACTCTCTAAATACATGTGATATAGTAGATGTTACCTGCAGTCCTATGTAACACCATACCACTTTCCTGTGTAAGACCAGAGATAACACAGGATGATGGCTGTCTACGGAGAGATGAAGCAGCAGTGTTTACCTGCAGTCCTATATAATCCCACAGATAGCTCACTGACTACATGTAAAAGAAATTGTCTGCAGTCCTATGTAACACCATAGATAACACATAGTGATGACTCTCTAAATACATGTGAAATAGATGTTAGCTGCAGTCCTATGTAATACCACAAATATCACCAAGTGATAGCTCACTGACTACATGTAAAATAAATCTGCAGTCCTATGTAATAAAACAGATAACACATAGTGATGATTACCAAAATATATGTGATATAGTGATATAGAGGTTACCTGCAGTCCTATGTAACACCATACCACTTTCCTATGTAAGACCAGAGATAACACAGGATTATGGTTGCCTAAAGAGACATGAAGTAGCATTGTTTTACCTGCAGTCCCATGTAACCCCACAAATACCACACAGTGATCACTCTCCAAGTTCAGATAATACTGTATAGTAAATGTTATCTGCAGTCCTATGTAATACCACAAATATCAACAAGTGAGAGCTCACTGACTACATGTAAAAGAAATTAACTGCAGTCCTATATAATACCACAGATAACACATAGTGATGACTCTCTAAATACATATGATATAATAGATGTTACCTGCAGTCCTATGTTACACCCTAGCACTAGGTGATAGCTCTCTTAATAAGGTAATATCCTGAAGGTCAACTGCAGTCCTACATGACACCACAGATAAAACACTGTGATAGCACTCCTACTAAGTTAACCTCATGGAGGTTAACTTCAGTCCTATGTAACACCACAGATACAATGCTGTGGTGACTCGCTAAGTACATGTGGTAAAGTAGTTGTTACTTGCAGTCCTAAGTAACACCATACCACTTAGTGATGACAGTTCTCTTAGTAAGGTAATACAAGACAGTGGTTAACTGCAGTCCTATGTAACACCCAAAATAACACCCACTATTAACTTTCTGACTACAAATAATGTATATCACCTGCAGTCCTATGTAAAACCACAAACAGCACACTTTGATAACTAAGTAGAGATAATATAGTAGCTGCTACCTGCAGTCCTATGTAACACCACAGATAACACACAGTGATAACTCTATGAGTACTGTTAATGTAGTAGCTATTATCTGCAGGTCTATGTAACAATACAGATAACACACATGAATAACTCCCTGAGTACAATGAATGTAATAAGTTTTACCTGCAGCTCTAGGTTACACCACAGGTAACACAGAATGATAACAGCACAGGTTATGTAGCAGGTATTACTTGCAGTTCTGTGTAATGCTACATATGACAAACACTGATACTTCCCTCAATACAGATAATGTATTAGGTGTTACCTGCAGTCCTATGTAACACAACAAAGACAATAATTTTGGGAGTACAGATGATGCAGTAGGGGCTACCCACTACACCAGAGAAAACACACACTGACATCAATGATATAGTAGTTTACCTGCGTTACACATGTCATTTGTGCCAGAATGACTACAGGTAGTTGCCTGTTTCTGCCACTAGCTGGAAATATACCAGAGTGGTATATACAACATGCCACCAAGGATACTTGGCCTTGGTGGGAGAGGAGCCAGCCGTATGTATTGTTAGCCACACTAAGTGGCTGACAGACGTTTATTTGGTTTGTTCTGGGTCGGCTCTTATCGGGAGTAGACAACGCGTCGGGTGGTGTCTACTCCTCATGTTCCAGACCAGGATTTGGATAGGTCTCTGGGTTCCTATAAAATGCCTGGGCCTTCAGGTGTACAGGGGGTGTTTGCTTCCTGGAAGTGGAGCGGCGAAGAGCTAAGGAGAAGTTCTTGCCCCAGAGGCTAACCAGTGGAGGCTCCAGACCCCATATAGAGAGGGGACCTGCATGTGCAGTAAGTGGACAGACAGCCAGGGTTTTGTTTACATTTATTCCTGTATGCCGTGTTGAAGAAATAAAGCTGGTTGAGGTAAGTGCCATGTGTTAAAGGGCCAACCATCTACCAAAGGACGGCAGTCCAAGAGCGGAATATCCCCTGGGATGACCCAAGATGGCGGCTGAACGAGAGTGAGTCCCTACACATTCCATTAACAAAACATGGTCCTATCATTGTGTGTTGTGAGATTTTCATCTGTGCAATATATCTGTAGCGCCACCTATAAGGAACTACCATGTAAATCAATATTCAACCCATTACAGAGCTTTGATTTAGGATTTTAGCTGAAGCATAATTAACTCCCATGTGTAGTAGTCAGTAATGTCATGGGTTCCTGCCCTTTTTCAGTATAACCTAAAATTCTAGTTGACTGGGTGCAAAACCTTTGACATAGCTCTTGGGGTGTTATGATGGGATCATTCGTTCCATGTTTTGGCTCATATCATCACACCCGAACCAGCTGAGCCCAACCCCACATATTACCAGGAACTATCTAAAATCAGTGGGCAAGAACCCCGATACTGCTGTCTACAGATGGGTGTCTTCTTTTTTGGAGGAGACTTTAGTATGGCTGAAATCCCTGGTCTTAATCCCCAATCCCTAGTTGCACGGCTCTCTACTGCATCAGACATTCATTTACTGGGTAGATACCTACAGGTGGCAGCAGTGAGACTGTTTTCTTCCTTTTGAAAGAGAGCTAATTTGCATACCTCTTCCCAGACAGCATTGCATGCCATAGTCTGGGATCACCGAATTCAATGTTTTTCCATCTGTGACACAGCAAGGGCTGCTGGAAAAATACATTGAAAAGGTATTGCTCCCAACTGCAGAACATTGTGAGTGAGGGATTTCCAAAGACCGGGTTGCACATGAGGGATGCAATATCTGCAATGACAATACTGATATAATGATGGTAATCATGATGATAAGAATTATGGTATTAACCCCTTAAGCCCCAGGCCTGAAAAGTAATTAAAGGGGTTTTCTTATCACAAGCTTTCGCAGACTTGAGCTGTTGATCTCTCTTACAGCTTCAAAACCAGGGGTGTGTCTCTCCTCCCAGTAGGTGTGTCTCTCCTCCTGGTAGGCAGTCTGTCTTCTCAATAGGCGGGTCTTCCCTCACTGAAGACTGGTGACATCATCATTCTGTGTGAGCAGTCAGCGAGAGAGGATGTCACAGCTCTGCAGACCTCCTGTTATGGTTATCATGCCTGCAGAGCTGTAACCTCCCTACCCAGGCTCCTTGTAACCAGGGCACCTGCGTTGCTGTAAGCTGAACACCTGCATTGCAAGCAGTTATACACACAGCCTGAACTGATGAATCAAATGTGAGGAATGCACTATGCTCCCCCCTCTTTTATCAGGAAGGAGAAACAGACTGTATAAGGCTGTGTTATATGTGGAGAGAGTGAATCTAGCAGCTAGACACTCAGTTATTGCCCACATCCTTCACATAGAACTAGGAGATGAGCAGAGAGAAGCTCACACAGCCTTTATCATACAGACACAGCTTTCATAGAAAGCTGAGGCACCTAGTTTCACTTTCAATTTACACAGCTCAGAGGGAAGTAAGCACAAAGTGCAGGCAGCCAATCACAGCACAGGGTGTGTGTCCCATTCAGGGGGTATGTCCAAGCAGGGCTGAATGAAATAGCAGGCAGCCAATCAAAGAGAAAGGGGCGTGGCCCAACCACTTGCTGCAGAAATAGCTATAGATGCACAGATTAGCTCTTATCTGCTATACTAAATGATTTAGGTAATACAAACCAATTGCAAAAGTGCTTATTTTTACTGTCCCTATCATTACAGATATGATCTTTGTAGCAAGAAAATCCCTTTAATGAAGAACGAAAAAGTTATTGGCCAAAGAAAATGGCGCCACAGCACAACATAAAGAGATGGAGAATCCTTTTATTCAGGACTAAAAAATAACGAAAATCCTACATATCTGGTTTCACCGGAATTGCATCAACCTGCAGAATACAGATCACACATCATTTATACCGAAGAGTGAAGGCTGCAAAAACAACAAAAACGCACAAACATAACACAAGTATATTTTTTTCATATTTCACCCCACTTACAATTTTTTTTTCGGTTTCCCAGTATATTCTATGGTACAGTCAATGGTAGCATTCAAAAGTATGTCTTGTCCTTCAAAAAAATTATAATTATATGATGGTGATAATGATGATTGCAGTGATATTGTCGATGATGATAAGGATGATGATGCTAATGACATTAATGATGATGGTGGTGATAATAACAATTATGATAATGAGGATAATGGTAATAAGGTTAACGATGATGAGAATTATGCTGATCATAACAATAAAATAATAATGCTGATAATGTTAATGACAAAGATGATAAAGATGATGTTGATAATGAAGACAATAAAAATGATGATGATGCTAATGCTGTTAATGATGCTGTTCATGATTATGATGCCAATGATTTGATGATAACAAAGCTGATAATATTAATGGTGTTAATCCTAATAATGATGGTGATAATGATTATGATGATGATAGAGATAATGATGATGATGCTAATGACTTTGATGATGATGATGACAATGGTGATGATGTTAATCATGACAATAATAACGATGATACTAATGAAGATGACAATAATTATGGTTATGATGGTAATAGTAATTATAATGATGATGGTGATGGTTCTGATGATGATAATAATGACATTAATGATGATGATAGTGATGATAGTGATGATGATGCTTTTGCTGATGATGATGATGATACCAATGATAATGATGATGGTGATAATCAGGATGCTAATGATGTTAATAATGACAATGATAATGTTGATGATGATGATAATAATGATGAAGATATTGATGAGGATGCTAATGACGTTAATGATGTTGATGATGATATCGATGTTGATAATGGTGATGATGATGATAATGATGACGGTGATGATACTAATGACATTAATGATGACATTGATGATGTTGATGTTAATAATGATATTGATGTTGATACTAATCATAATGATAATGATGCTATTGACGTTAATGTTGATGATGATAATGGTAATGACAATGATTTTGATGATGATGAGGTTGAGTAATGATAAGGGTATGATGAATGTATGATGATGATAAATGGTGATTTAATGTGACAATAGATATGTGAGATTATAATGATGATATTGATGATAATGATGATGATGCTAATGACATTTATGATGACAATGATAATGTTGATTAATGATGATGATAAGAATGAGGATAATTTCTCTCCTCCATTGTTTTTCATGTTCTTTCTGTCAGCAGCAAACTATAAAGTGAAGACCTAATTGATAACCTAAGCATTGATGGCCCAGATAACGGGCGAGCTGCAGACACTGAGTGTCACGTTAATTGTTGCCTCAGCCCTGGTCCTGGCTCTGTCTGAACTCTGAACAAATGAAGATTTATCATCCGCTCGTTTTTTCCAATATCTTATGCCATTTCTGGCAGGAAAAGCGTTAAATGATAAATTAAATTATCCTCCATTTGTATGTTTGTTCAAGCAGTGAAATAAAACGATATAGTTGTAATTATCTCTAATTAGAGCCCTGGAGCGTAGACCGCTGCTAATTACCTGCAGGTTCAGCCATTATTTGGGGCCGGGTCTTAGGTCGTTGACTCCAATCCTGAGAGTCTAAAATTAAGTGCAGAGAGAAAAGTAATGAAAATCAGACGACAAGTCACAAATTAGTCACAAAGTAACCAATGATTACACAGAATCGAAACATTTATCCCAACATTCATTAAAGAAAGGTAGAAAAAGTATAAATGACAACCAGTATGAGCACCAGTACCTCAGAGCAGTCCTATGTTATCTCAAATGCTCTGTATTTAAGGGAAGCTGGATGACAAGCCATGTGATTGTTGTAGGGCTGGAAACCAAGCTTTTCTAGTAACAGATATAACTTAGTTGTAGAGGAAATGTTCTTCATTAGGCATACACTGATCAGCCATAACATTTCAACCACCTGTCTGATTATATGTGGGTCCCCATCAGGCCTGGACTCCACATGACCTCTGAAGGTGTCTCGGGGTATCTGACAACAAGAAGTTGTCAGCAGTTCCTTTAGAAGATTTTTTTTTTTTTATTAACCCTAATGACAACTTATTACCTTCCCACCAGATAAGTTATAAGTGCCTAATCAGTGGAGGACCAACCACTGACATCTCTGCTGATCCTGAGGACTGGTGTTCCAAATCCTCCTATCAGAAGAGAAAGACAGTTGAGTGTACGGACTGGTGCTCCACTGAAAGTCTACGGGACTGCAGAGTTTAGCACTTGCCTATCTCCTGCAGGCCCATAGAGCGTAAATAGAGCAGTAGTGCCACCATTCAATTCAAACAGGAAGACTCAGGCTATGCTCACACGGCTTAAAATGGGACGTATTTCAGACCGTAATTACGCGCCGTAGTGCGAGAATTACGGCTGGAATCCGTCCCGGTCATTACGGTAATCCACAGTTCTCATAGAGAACTATGGATTACGTCTCCTCTCCCTGCTCGGCGAATCCGCCGCAGGGGGAGATAAGTGACATGTGAATTACCAGCGGCGTATACACGCCGCTGGTAATGAAAGTCTATGGGCCGGCGCTGGCTTGTCTTCTTCCCATAGTGCGTCTTGGTGTCCTCTGTTACCCAGAAAAGAGATCCACATGGCCGTCCAGATAATATAATGCACCATGGTCCAGTTTGGATACTCACATACCCATTGTAGACGTTTGTAGTGGAGGACAGGGGTCAGCATTGGCTACACAGCCACAAATATGGAAAGCTGCAATGCCTTGTGTGTTCTCCCACCTCTCTATCATAGCCAGCAGTTCTTCTGTGGGATTGGACAGAGCAGGCTAGCCTTCGCTCACCATGTTCATCAATAAACCCTAAGCCCTGTCATTGGTTCATTAATTGTCCTTGCTTGGATCACTTATGGAGGATACTGGCCCACTGCCATTTCAGAGATGCTCTAACCCAGTGGTCCAACAATCAGAAATTTGACATTGTCAGTGTCGCTCAGATCCTTACACTTGCCAACTTTTCCTGCTTCCGACACATTAAATTCAACTGTTTATTGCCGCCTAATATAATTAGTGTTCTGCATTTCACATGTCAATGAAGAACATCAATGTATGCGCTCTGGGTGATGTTTCTTACATATGTTCTATGGAGGAACGTTACTCATCCAGATGTTTCTGGAACTTTTCAGAGGCTCCTGCACATGATCATACACCTCACAGCTGCTGCAGATCATCATCCACACCCCTTAGTTCCTACAGACCTTCTTTGTGATACTATGCTGGGCTTTCATGAATGGAACACATTCCATTCATGTTACAACCTGAGGAAGCAGAGCAGGAGTCTCTGTAAAATGCGTTGTTGTTTAAAGCGCTGCTGTAATAAATTATAGACCATGTTATATGGTCAGGTACCAAGTGTCTTTTGTTTTTACATTGTAATTTTAAACTATAGCCTAGAGCGCTTTTTATAACTGCATCCAGTTTATTTCCATACATTTTTTGGAATAAACCAATCCGACCATGAATGGAACACATGAATCTCCTTTATTTGCGTGAGGGGTGAAATTAGTATGATGTTATCTCTTAATGTGTGGGATCATGGGTGTAACTAAAATTCATAGGGCCCTGTAATAAAATAAAATGCTGTCCCACCACCTAATGACAATAAACCGTAGAACAGGAAGCAATATAAATAATACCGCTATATAGAAGGGAACCCAACTAAAAGAGCTGGTGAGCAGAAAGCCACTCACTACTTGTTTCCTAGAAAAGAAACAATTTTATTGCACCCAAATGGGGCTCCTCTCAACCTCTGGGCCCCATAGCAGTCACTATGATTACTATGGCTATAGTTACGCCCGTGGATGGGTTGTGACCTGTACGCATAGTCTGAAGTTTTTGGCTCATAATTTTTTTTCCTCCCGCTTCTTTTATTTTTCCATCTACATAGACATATGAGGACTTGTTTTTGCAGGACAAGATGTACTTTTTAATAGTACCATTTACTGTACCATATAATATGCTGGGAAATTGAAACAAATTCTAAGTGGGGTAAAATGTGAAAAAATGTACTTGTTTTTATGGAGTTTCCTCTTCTGTATAAGTAGGTAAGCAGCTGGTTCAGTGATAGAAAAAAAAAGGTGGTGATTAACGGTACATACTCAGACTGGATCCCTTGTTAATCTAGTGGATACCACAAGGGTCTAAGTATTGGGCACACTATAGTCCTCTGGAAATATTTCATTAATGATCTTAAAACAGGGATATTACCACAGTAGAAATTTATTAAAGATCTTTGCAAAAATGATACGAAGTCTGTAAAGATAATTCAAACACATATAGAGGATAATGTGTTATTACAAAGGATCTGGATAAGTTGGAGGCCTGGCAGAAAAATGGCAGATAAGGTTTAAACAGATAAATGCAAGGTTATGCAAAAGGGGGGGAAAAAAATCCATTAAAATGAATACTTTGTTAAATGGAAAAACCGGGGTAAAAGTAACTTGGAGAAGGACTTGGGAATCCTGTTGGACATAAACTTAATTGTAGCAGCCAGTGTCGGGTTTGCAGCTCAAAGGGCAAATGGGATCAGGGGGTGCTTTAAAAAGGGGCAAGATGCACAGATGAGAACATTTATTCTCCCATTATACAAGTCACTGGTCAACCCACACATAAAAATATTGTGTAACAGTTTTGGGCACCAGTTCACAGAAAGACATTGTAGAGCTTGAACAGGTACAAAGGGCAACAAAAGTAATAAAAGGACTGGGTGGACTGAAATACCCAGAAAGATTAGCAAGGTTGGGTATTTATTTTACAGAAAAGACGGCTTCGGGGAAAATAAAAAATTTTATGTTTAAATATATTAAAGGTCAACATAGAGATCTCTCCAAAGATTTATTTATACCCAAGACTTTATCAAGAACAAGGGGGCATCCTCTACGTCTAGAGGAAAGAAGGCTTCTACATAAAGATAGAAAGGATTCTCTTACATTTAAGAAGTAATAATAAGAAGTTATGTGACCAAAGGATTCAAAGGGTTTGGAAAACATTTTTTGGAGGGTTAATAATAAACAAGTTAAGTGACCGGATTCTGGGGAAGGGTCTGGTACATTTCTAGATTAAATAATATAACAAGTTAAATGACCAGGATTCTGGGGAAGGGTCTGGGTACATTTCTAGATGTAATAATATAACAAGGGTTTTAGTACCGGGATTCTGGAGAAGGGTCTAGTACATTTCTAGATGTAATAATATAACAAGTTATAGTGACCGGATTCTGGAGAAGGGTCTGATACATTTCTAGATGTAATAATAACAATTATAGTGACCGGGGTTTTGGAGAAGGTCTGGATAAATTTTTAGATGTTTAAAAATAAACAAGTTATATGACGGGGGTCTGGAGAAGGGTCTGGGTACATTTCTAGATGAATAAAAATAAACAAGTTATAGTGACCAGGATTCTGGAGAAGGATCTGGATACATTTCTAGATGTAATTATATAACACTTTACAGTGACCAGGATTCTGGAGAAGGGTCTGGATACATTTCTAGATGAAATAATATAACAAGTTATAGTGACCAGGATTCTGGAGAAGGGTCTGGATACATTTCTAGATGTAATAATATTACAAGTTACAGTGACTAGGATTCTGGAGAAGGGTCGTTGATCCAGGGATTTTTCCAATTGCCAGATTGTAGTCAGGAAGGAATTTTTTCCCTAAATGAGGACCATTGGCTCCTGCCTCATTGGGGATTTTTGACTTCCTCTGGATCAACACTTTAGCAAAATAGGCTGAACCGGATGGACGTCTTGTCTTTTTTCAGCCTTACAAACTATGTAACTATGATGTGTTATCTGTATTCTGTCAGTTAATACAATTCAGGCACTACAACATATATAGGGTTTTTGTTATGTTTTAGTAGTTTTAAAAAAAAATAAAAACATCCTCTATTTTATAACTTTGTGCTGCTACCAATTACTTTTTTGTTTTTCCACGTATGGATCTGAGTAAGTGCTCCTGGCTGACGTGTAGTTTTCATTGATACCATTTTGGGATAGATGCGACTTTTTGATTGTTTTTTATTCCAATTTCTTGTGAATGTGAAATGACCCCCCAAAAAATGCAACAACTTTGGCATTTGGAATTTTTCTTCTTCTACGGTATTCAGTCCACGGGATACATGATATTATATTTTAATAGATAGGACTTTTACAGACCAATTATTTATAGCTTATTTATTCATTTTGTTTTGTATACTGGCAAAAGGGACATGTTTTAAACATTTAATACTTTTTATTTTATTTTTAAAACTTTTTTCTTTTTACATTTATACTTGAAGTCCCCCTAGAGTTCCTGGCCATTAAGGGGGTTAGTTGCTTGTTCACCCTTCTTCATTACACAGAAAATGCAGAAGGGTGTACCAAGATGGCGGTTCTATTACTTCCTGCCTGAGATAGAAAGTAATAGAAGCGCTAACATGGCAGCTATAGAAGCCTTTATTGGGTTCCCAGCTGCAATGGTAATCCCTCGCACCCCGTGATCTAGTCACAAAGGGCCTGATCAGAAATTCATTTTAAAGAGTTATCCAGCAGGGATCAGACCCGACTCTGATCCTACTGTTAGCAAGCCTTTTCTCTGCGATTTTAGTGAATAGAGAGATTGCCACATATGTGCATCTCTATCTGTTGACTTCTTACATTTAAAGTACAGCTAAAAGCACTGATGACTCTCCATTCGCTATGGCTGTGGTGCTAGCGATGACGGGAGATGTGAGTCCAAGCGGTAGAACCGGCGTCTATCAGATATTTATTGTGGCATATCTGGGGGAAATCACTTCCATGCAGTCAGGCAGCACAATTCGTGTTCGTTCTTGGGGGCTGATCACTGTCACCATTTAATTTATCACTAAGGATAAGAAGCACATTCTTCTCTCCAGGTGTACATATGCTTCTAAATATTCTCTTACTCTAATATAGAAATGCACTGCATTCGACCATGGTGATTGCATCTCAATGTGAATTTTGGAGCTACGTTTCTGGTAGACCGCCCTTCTTCAGACATTGAAGCTGATTCATGATACTGTATATTCATGTTGAGCATGGTCACCGACCAGTACACACCATGTACAACACAATGGAGCACGCATTGGAATTCCCTATGGCCATGTTGCAGATTGTATGGAAAGCGCACACATAGCACCAGAGCAACTGGTACAATTTATATAGCACCGAGGTATCAAGCTCATTTTAACCAAGGGCCACATCAACATTATGTAAGCCCTTAAAGGACCGTTTTGGTGCCTTGAAGGGTTGGCTGGGGTGTCACAGCAGTGCCACCCCCGTGAGTGGCTAAACAGAGCAGTTTGGAGACGTGTATCAGAGCTTTGAATCCAAGATGGCACTTGCCTTTTGTGCTGCCACCACCTCCTCTGACAAGCATTGGCTGCGTCCACTGGGGTTAGTAGAGAGTCGGACCTTCTGCGTCATGACCTTGTCCATCCCTGCTCTCTGTGTCTAAACTCTCATGGGTTGCATACTCTGGAACTCATTGCCCCAACACATGAGACTCTCCTCCACTCTCACCAGCTTCAAAAGCAACCTGAAAACCCATCTCTTCAGGAGCCCATAACCTACAATAACCCTGCTGCCACTGTATTACCCCGCATACATGTCTACTCCTCACCTTCTCTTTCCCCCTTCCTTGTAGATTGTAAGCCCTCGTGGGCAGGGTCCTCTCTCCCTGTAGTAATCTATTGTCACCATCTTACTTGTTTGACTTATGTTATATATGTAACCTCCTTGAATGTACATCTACCCTGGAATCAATGGCGCTATAATATACATAATAATAGTAATAGGCCATATAAAGTTACAGGGGGGGGGGGGGCAGATTCAGCCAACAGGTCTTGAGTTTGAATTACGGTATGTCATACAGAACAAACATAACACTGGCATCTCCTGCAACTGCAATAAAAGGCAACACAACACAATAATAAGTAATAGTGTATGAGAGAGGCAGGTATCTGCAGGTCTGCAACCGAGTTATGCACAATAGGTTCTGCAGCAGCTGAGGTGGGTGAGAGACGGGATAATATACCTTGTACTACACAATATAAGGGAAGTCACAGTCTCCTAAATTCTAATCCTTAAAGGGGTTGTCTCACTACATTGATTCATCTTACCTCAGTCCTGTTTTCTTGGTTTCACTTTGAATTCAGGGGCGTGTTTACTGGCTTCCACTAGACTGCAGTAGAAGCCAGGTCTGTAGCTATAGCAACCAGTGCTGGCAGCCTATCAGGAGAGATCAAACAGGTCTGTAGCTATAGCAACCTGAGGAGCTGATGCAGCCCATACAAGAGGGGATATCTAGGAATAGGTAGGACACTGTTAATGGACACATATTGCAAAGTGATTTGTTTTTGCCAGATCTGTAACATAAAAACAATCCTTGTAGTGAGACAATCCCTTTAATATTATAGTTATTATTTCCACTGTGTTTGCTGTTTGCACTGTGTCTGCTGTGAGCAGTACATTGCACACTGTTAGTAACATCCTCCATGGCGGCGACACACAGGGGGTTGTTTAGAGTAAACAGACATCAGTTTCCCGACTCCTCCAGATGCTGCAGAAATTGCAGATTTCCCACCTCGTTCTCCGTTGCTTCACGTATAAGTGATTTGACAAGTACATATCACCTAGTAAAACATGTCGGGCTGTCAGCGGCGGCAGCGAGATGATCGTCCCTGATCCTTTGGTCAATACTGAGGCAGTGATAATGTCGACTTGTAAACAAAGCTCAGAAATGACTCTTAGTTTCAGAAAGAAATTCCAATCTAAAGTGACAGACAATAAGAGAGCGATCCATCACCCATCAGCCGGTGCTGCAATATCGGATCGGCTGACACTGTTATATTCCTCTACAGGTCAGGAAAGGAGGAGGGGAACTGGGAGGTTATTGCTTCAAGGTACCAACCTGGGGACAGTGTGTAAACCATGCCGAGGATAATCCTCTGCCGCTGGCCATGATATTTCACCACATGGACGTATGTGAGGTTACATATGGGGGTACACAGTATATATAGAGATGTACTGGTTATATGGAGGTTTACCGGTTATATAGCAATGTATAGTATGGAGGGTGTGCAGGTCACGTTAGTGTTGAAACTAGTAAAAGCTTCTGGTGTACCCCTCCAACGTAGGGCATATTCCACTGCATAGGCATACATACTCCATGGGACCACATTGTAAAAACAAATGTATAGCATGTTGTATACTGTTTTCTGTATATTGCTCTAAGGACAATCTAATTAAAGAGGTTGTCTCACTACACTGATTCATCTTACCTCAGTCCTGTTTGCTTGGTTTCATTTTGAATTCAGGGGCGTGTTTTCTGGCTTCCACTAGGCTGCAGTAGAAGCCAGGTCTGTAGTTATAGCAACCAGTGCTGGCAGCCTATCAGGAGAGATCAAACAGGTCTGTAGCTATAGCAACCTGAGAAGCTGATGCAGCCCATATAAGAGGGGATATCTAGGAATAGGTAGGTCACGGTTAACGGACATATATTGCAAAGTGGCTTGTTTTTGCAAGATCTTTAACATAAAAAGCAATCATTGTAGTGAGACAACCCCTTTAAGTCTTATAGATATAGTTGTGTGTACGATGGGATCTGAACACCACCATAGGTTATACTTCTGTGTAATGATGATGTGGAGTTGTACTGGTTGTATGGAGGTGAAATGATTATATGGAGGTACTGTATAATGGTTATATGGCGATATTGTATAACAGATCTATGGAAGTGTACTGGTTATATGGAGGGTATACTGGTTTTATGGAGCTACTATATAATGATTATATGGATACAGAATAATAGTTATAAGGAAGTGTAATGGCTACATGGATGTATACTGGTTATATGGAGGTGTAGTAGAGGTGAACTGGTTATATGGATAACATAATGGCTTAATGGAGGTACTATATGATGGCTTATGTGGAGGTACTGTATAATGGTTAAATGGACGTGTATTAGTTATATGGAGGTGTAATAGTTATGTGGAGATGTACTGATTATATGGAGGTAAAATGGTATATGGAGGTACTAAATAATTATTATATGAAGGTACTGTATAATGCCTATAGGGATATGTATTGGTTATATGGAGGGTATACCAAGTATATAGAAGTGTATAGTATAGGGAGTGTTTAGGTCACACTAGTGTTAAAACAAGTAAAAGCTTCTGGTGTATACCTCAAACATGGGGCATATACCACTGCATAGGCATACATCACCCAAAGAGCCACACTAAAAAATCTATACCATGTTGTATACTGTTTTCTCTAAGGACAGTCTAATTATGTCCTATAATTATGTGTATGATGGGATCTAAACACCACATTAGGTTATTTGTACATGTGATGATTATGTGGAGGTGTACTGGTTATATAGATGTAAAATTGTTATTTGGAGGTATTGTATAATGGTTATATGAAGGTATTGTATAATGGTTATGTGGAGCTGCACTGGTTAGGTGAAGGGTATACTGGTTTATATAATGGTTATATGGAGGTACTATACAATGGTAATAAGGAAGAGTTATACTGACATGGGTGTATAAAGCTTATATGGAGGTGTACTTGTTATGTGGAAAGTATACTATTGTTATGGAGGTACTGTATAATGTTTATATGGAGGTGTAATAATTAAATGGACGTGTACTGGTTATATGCAGTTGTAATAGTTATATGGAGATGTTCTAGTTATATGGATGTGTAACACTCACATGAGATGTACTGGTTATATAGAGGTAAAATGGTTATATGGAGGTACTGTATAATGGCTATATGGATGTGTACTGGTTATATGGAAGGTATACTGGTTTTATTGAGGTATTGTTTAATGGTTATCTGGAGGTGGGATGATTATATGGATGTATACTGTTTATATAGAGGTGTACTAGCTATATGGAAATGTACTGGTTATATGGAGGGTATTCTTGTAATCAGTATTTTGCCAAGTTTTTTCAATACAGGTTCAGGATACAGCTTTTAAGATGATCAGTCAATAAGGATATAACACAGCTTTATTTTTACAATAGTCCAATACTAAATCAAGTTTGATAAAATGATAACATAAAATGATTACAGTGAGATATTATGTATAGTTTGTAAGAGAAAAATAGTTATTTACAAAAGTTTTAAGTGCTTAAAAAACTTCACCTGCAGAGTATTGCGTCATCGAATCCGGAACATCAACCATGAGAAGCCGTAGAATGGTGACGGAAAGAGAAACCCTCAGAGAGCAAACAACATCATGTATAGACGTCTCTATCATGGGTAAAGAGGCTTCTGAGGCTTCATGGCTAATGTGACAGATTTATATATCTTAAAAAAAATGGTGGACACGACCTAATGCTGTGTCAGCTTAAAAAATGCACATGTGTTATTTGTCTATCCTACTTTCATGGAGTGGCCGACTCCGGAGTTCAAAGTACGATACACAAAAACACCTCTCGACAGGGGACAAGTCAAAAGTCTATACTGAGTTAAGAAATCTTAACCAAGACAATAGAGAGTAAACTTATATGTGTATTAATCAACAGAAGTATAAGCAGGCTTGTAACTTTGGACTAAAAAAAACAAGGAGACATTGTGTCAATAAAGACAGGCAAAGGTGCAACTTTGCATTATCAGAGCTGATTATATAAATTGGGTATAAAATAGAAATGATTCACAATAATTTGGCTCAATAGTCATTTATTTTGACTAGCATTACAATCAGATACTGCATAATGGTTGTATGGAAGTATACTGGTTATATGGAGGTTTAATGGTTATATGATGATATACTGGTTCTATGGAGGGACACTAGTTATACTGTAAAATACTGGTTATTTAGAGGTGTACTAATTATATAGAAGTCCACTGGTTATTTGGATAAATAGTAGTTATAGGGGTAGATTGGTTATATGTAGCTGAAATGGTTATATGACATTATTGTCACCTCCTCCCGAGAAATCACTCCTGCCCTGCTACAAAACACCTGTGACTTTCTGTCCGCTGTCTCTGACATCATGTCCTCCCTGTATCTTAAACTAAACCTCACTAAAACTGAACTTCTAGTCATTCCACTGTCTACTAACCACCCCACCCTGCTATCTCTGTGTGTGTGTGTGGCACCACCATTTCTCCTAGGCAGCAGGCCCGCTGTCTTGGGGTTATACTAGACTCGGATCTGACCTTCACCCCCTGTATCCAATCCCTTGCCCGATCCTGTCACCTGCACCTCAAGAACATCTCCAGACTCCGTCCTTTTCTCACTGTGGAAACAGCCCAAACTCTCATTGCTGCTCTTATTCTTTCTCGTCTTGACTACTGTAACTCCCTGCTTATCGGTCTCCCTCGCTGTAAACTCTCCCCTCTCCAATCTGTCCTGAATGCAGCAGCCAGGCTTGTCTTTCTTTCCAGCCGCTATACTGATGCCTCTACCCTGTGTCAGTCTCTGCAATGGCTACCTATTCAGTACAGAATACAACATAAACTAATCACTCTCACCTATAAAGCTCTCCACAGTGGTGCACCCCCCTACATCTCCTCCCTCATCTCTGTCTACCACCCTACCCGGGCTCTCCGCTCTGCTACTGATCTAAGATTACACACCTCACTCATCCGAACCTCCCATGCCCGTCTACAAGATTTCGCACGTATTGCACCAGTTCTCTGGAACATGTTACCCCATGTGATCAGGCACACTCACAACCCTCGCAGTTTTAAGTGCGCTCTGAAAACCCATCTTCTTAGACAAGCCTATCAAGATCCCTAATTGTTAACCCCCCAAATTCTGTCACACATTCATCACTTCCTAAACTTTGGCACCCACAGGCACTTATCTGTATATAGATGTATGGTTGGGATGGCAGGTTCATCCACTTTTTTGTATACTACCCCATATTTATGTAACATGGCTGGACCATTGTAAACCAAGCACTTGCAACCCTTTGTTTCAGCCATACACCCTAATAGATTGTAAGCTCTTGCGAGCAGGGCCCTCACACCGCACACCGTAGCTTTTTTATAATGTAATGTCTGGTTTGTCTGTGCTTATTCCCTCTATATTGTAAAGTGCTGCGGAATATGTTGGCGCTATATAAATAAAGATTATTATTATTATTATTATTATAGGTCATCGGGCAAATAACCAGACAGGAAGAAAAAGGATAATTACCCCCCCCAAAACAACAAAAAGAAACAAGGCCTAAAGGCAGCACTTACCTACGTAAGTATTAGTTGGGTTCATCATGGGCACAATGACTCCTTGTGGCTCAAAAAAACCACACTAATAATAAGATATGCAATGATAAGCTGTGCCCATGTGTCCAGGCCAATGGCATTACTGGTTATATGGAGGTATATTGGTTATGTAACGGATGCGGCGCACATACAGCATACGTTGGAGCACCGACCGCTGACATCCGGGTGCGGGTCCACTGTGGTCACCACAGGCGAGATGGTATATGGAGAACCACACCAGGGAGCGGAGTCTAAGAGGCCCCTGGTCTTCACCGGAGCCTGCCGCAAAGCGGGACGGACTTAGCTGTGGGGACCCCCAGGTCACTACCCCTGGCGTGGCTACCTGCAGTGACAGCCAAGGTGCAGGACAGGAACACAGGCGGTGGTAGACAGGAACATAGGTAGCTGGAGACGACGTACACCACATCAGGCCACGGCAGGAACAGGACAGGTAACACAGCGGGATACATCAGGAACATGACAGCAGATACAGGACGGGGATCACGGCAAGATACAGCAGACACAGGACAGCAGGAGACGACAGACATATGGTCAGGAGCTCTGATGACTACAGGAACTGGACCAGCATCTCAGGGGTTAGATCCAGAGACACTGGAAGGAGCTCAGAGATAGACTTAACATGAGACTGCAACAAACAGCAATGCAACAAACAATGGACTGACCCAGAGCAAAGGGAGGAACTTCCTCTTAAAGCCAGGGGTCATAGGTCAAGAGGAAGTAGACAGAGACAAGTAACCTATAAAGGGCAGGAAGCTGCGGCACGGGCGCCCTAGGAGGCACAGTGCGCACACAGGACCCCAGGAAGCTACAGAACAGGACAGGAAAGGCAAGTACCAGGAAGGCATGACACGCTGGTGGTCCATGGCAGGGGACTGCGGCGTGATCCGTGACAGTACCCCCCCTCAAAGCCCCTTCCTCTCCCTCCAAATCACAAAAATAGCGTTCCACATAGGTCAGGGGCCCGCAACTTCTACGGGGGCAATCCCAAAACCAAGTACAGGCTGTATATAGCCAGTATAGGGAACACCTAGATAAGGAGGTGCATGGGAGGAAACAAACGGGGTACCAGGCAAGAAAAGGAGGGGACTAAGGACGGGAGAACACCAAAATGGGTACAGACGCCCTGGGCTGGGCCGCAAGCCACGCAACGGACGCTCTGGGCTGGGTCGTGAGCCAGGCAACGGACGCTCTGGGCTGGGCCGTGAGCCAGGCAACGGACGCTCTGGGCCGGGCCGCGAGCCGGCAAAAGGACGCTCTGGGCTGGGCCGCGAGCCAGGCAACGGACGCTTGGGCTGGGCCCCGAGCCAGGCAACGGACGCTCTGGGCTGGGCCGCGAGCCAGGCAACGGACGCTCTGGGCCGGGGGCCGCGAGCCAGGCAACGGACGCTCTGGGCTGGGCCGCGAGCCAGCGGACAGGGATACTGACGCTCTGGGCTGGGCCGCGAGCCAGCGGACAGGGATACTGACGCTCTGGGCTGGGCCCCGAGCCAGCGGACAGGGATACTGACGCTCTGGGCTGGGGCGCGAGCCAGCGGACAGGGATACTGACGCTCTGGGCTGGGCCGCGAGCCAGCGGACAGGGATTTCTGACGCTCTGGGCTGGGCCCGAGGGCCCGTGGACAGGGATACTGACGCTCTGGGCTGGGCCGCGAGCCAGCGGACAGGGATACTGACGCTCTGGGCTGGGCCGCGAGCCAGCGGACAGGGATACTGACGCTCTGGGCTGGGCCGTGAGCCAGCGGACAGACAGACACTCTGGGCGAACCATGAGCCAGTGGACAGACAGACACTCTGGGCGAACCATGAGCCAACGGACAGACAGATACTCTGGGCGAACCATGAGCCAGTGGACAGACAGACACTCTGGACGAACCATGAGCCAGCGGTACAGACAGACACTCTGGGCGAACCATGAGCCAGCGGACAGGGCAGGGCACTCTGGGCGAACCCCTGAGCCAGCGGACAGACACTCTGGGCAAACCATGCGGCAGCGGTACAGACAGACACTCTGGGCGAACCATGAGCCAGCGGTACAGACAGACACTCTGGGCGAACCATGAGCCAGCGGATAGACAGAGACAGACATGACATCAGGTAACAGCAGAAAAACGTAGGCGAGGTCACCATGACGGGATTCATGGTCAGTCCATTCTGTAACGGACACGGCGCACATACAGAATACGTTGGAGCGCCGACCGCTGACATCCGGGTGTGGATCCACTGTGGTCACCGCAGGCGAGATGGTATATGGAGAACCACGCCAGGGAGCGGAGTCTAAGGGGCCTTCACCGGAGCCAGCCGCAAAGCAGGGTGGACTTAGCTGCGGGGACCCCCAGGTCGCTTCCCCTGACGTGGCTACCTGCGGTGACAGCCGAGGTGCATGACAGGAACACAGTCGGATGTAGACAGGAACGTAGGTATCTGGATACGATGTACACAACATCAGTAACAGGACACGTAAAACAGAAGGATACAGCAGGTACAGGATGGGTCTCACGGCAGGATACATCAGGAACATGACAGCAGATACAGGACGGGGATCACGGCAAGATACAGCAGACATCAGGAGACGACAGACATATGGTCAGGAGCTCTGATGACTACAGGAACTGCACCAGCATCTCAGGGGTTAAGTCCAGAGACACTGGCAGGAGCTCAGAGATGGACTTAACATGAGACTGCAACAAACAGCAATGCAACAAACAATGGACTGACCCAGAGCAAAGGGAGGAACTTCCTCTTAAAGCCAGGGGTCATAGGTCAAGAGGAAGTAGACAGAGACAAGTAACCTATAAAGGGCAGGAAGCTGCCGCACACGCGCCCTATGAGTCACAGTGCGCACACAGGACCCCAGGAAGCAACCGGACAGGACAGGCAAGTACCAAGAAGGCACGACACGCTGGCGGTCCATGGCAAGGGACTGCGGTGTGATCCGTGACAGGTTATATGGGGATGAATTGGTTAAATGGCGGTTAACATGAGGACATATTGGGTATAGTGGTTATAATTAGTGTTGAGCGATTACGTTGGCTATCGACATCGGGCGATAGTCGATAGTCGGCCACCATCGATAAGGTTTTTCGATAGTGAGCAGTCGATTATGAGCGATGACCATTAAAGTTATGGGAGAGCAACAACACCTTCATTCTTACACCCAAACAGGGCTGGAGAAGCTGGAATTTAAAAGCCACAACAGTTTAAATGGATACCTGCTACATTTTTTGGCACAACACTTAGGCTATAAAAGCACAGAAAAAAGTCACAAACCCTTCACTATCCCTGTCTTGTACCACAGCATGACCCTTAAACCCGCATCACCCACAAATTAAAAAGTGCCAGAAGGCAGGGATTATTTGAACCATCATTTTACTTGAACTGGACATTGAAAATTACCTGTCTGGAACGCAGCATGCCCCAAAAACCTGCATGCCCCACAGATTAAAAGTCCCGGAAGAAAGTATTTTTGAACCCCCTTTAGTTGAACGGACTTTAAAAAAACCCCGCCTGGACCGCGCTGACCTTAAACCCGTCTGACCACGATTAAAAAAGTGCCGGAAAAAAAGGAGCTTTAAAACACCTTTTAGTTAACTGGACAATGAAATCCCGCCCTGGAACGAGCAGGGCCCCCAAACTGCTGACCCAGAAAAAAAGTGCCGGAAAAAGGGTCTTTCAACCCCCATTTTAGTTGAACTGGACTTGCATACTTCCCTGGCCCGCAGTTGCCCCATTAAACTGTCTGACCCAAGATTAAAAAGTCCCGGGAAAAGGAGTTTTTGAATCCCCATTTTGTTGAGGGACACTAACTATTTGCCCCTTTTACGCGAATGACATTAAAACCCTGTCTGACCCCCGATTAAAAAGTGGGGAAAAAGGATCTTTAACCACCTTTTATTTGAATGGCTTTGGAAAAACCCTGTCCTGGACCGCAGCATGCCCCTTAAACCTGTCTGACCGAAGTTAAAAGTCCCGGAAAAAAGGGTCTTTAAACCACCATTTTAGTTGAACTGGACATTGACTATCCCCTGTTTTGGACCGCAGTTGCCCATTAAACCTGTTGCCCCCCAGATTAAAAAGTGCCAGAAAAAGGGTCTTTCAACCACCATTTTGGTTGAACTGGACTTATACTGTCCTTTCCTGGGGCCACAGATAACCATTAAAACCTGTTGACCCCAGATTAAAAGTGCCGGGAAAAAAGGAGTCTTTAAAACCACCATTTTAGTTGAACGGGACATTGACTATCCCTGTCCTGGGCCCACAAATGCCCCGGGGCCCGGGTTACGGGGGTGCGGTGAGAGCCCAGGTGGCGTTGTCAATTTTAACAGCGGTTAAAATCCCCCTGATGACGCAGCAACGAAAATGTCGTGTGAAGCAGAGTGCGGAAGCGGAATGTGAGAACTCAGTTCCATACACAGTCAAGCCCTGGGTAGCGCTTGCCCTCCGTTGGTGCGGCCCAATTGAGTTACATGGAAATACTGGTGGTTAACGCTCCTGTTACCCCAAAGTCCCCTTTATTTGGAATTCTTTTTTCTTTTTACTCAACGTGTGGGGAAATTGTCTCTGTACTTTGTTCTCTGCCCGCGCCATACCCCATGCCCTTCTGAATAACCCCTACATCTGGTCAATTTTCCCCTGTCCCTCCCTTGACAATTCGAGGAATTTTTTTCCCGCTATTTTTGTACATGAATTTTTTATTTGTTTAATTCTAGAAAAACATTTTTAAAATGGGATGGATTCCCACATGTCTTTGTTTCTTTTTTTTAATTGATTAAATGGGTTGTCTCAATACAGGGATTGATAGCTATTTTAAAAGATCTTGCAAAAACAAGTCATATTGAAATAGTGCCCATTAACGTGTCCCCCTTTTCCCTTTTTCTGACAGCACCTCACCCCTTGACCCACTCTTGACAATTGTGAAGAACATATGTTGTTAGAAAAAAAAAATTTTTTATAATGGCCGTAGTATAGTGCATTTCAAAGCAAAACCCCCCAAAAAATTCAAAGCATTCCCCTTACCCACTTTGGACAATTGTGAAGAACAAATGTCTGTTAGAAAAAACATTTTTTTTTATAATAGGCCTGTGTATTGCTGTTTTCAAAGAGCATGACAAAAAATTATAAAAAGACTTCTCAGCCAGAAAAAAATTGTGAGGAAGAAATCCCTTTTTGAAGCCCCTTTTTCTGTTCCAAAGGACCATGATTTTTGCTGTATCTCACAGTACTGCCCCCAAAAAATTAAAAATATGACTTTCACCCTATTAAAAATTTGAGGGGAAATGCCCTTAAAGCCACATTTCTGTTCCAAAGGACCAAAATTATAGCTGTATCTCACAGAAATGACCTAAAAACCATTGCAATGCGAAAATTCTTAAGATAAAGTGAGTAAATGGAATCGGTGTTGTATAAAACTTGCTGTTTTTACAGTTCCCACAGCAAAACCAGCAAATGAACTTTGGGGAAAAAGAGAATAAAAAATTGCAGTAAAAAATGATCATTTTAAAAAAAGTTTTCAAACGCCCATTTGTTTGAAGAGGATGGAAGTAGCCCGGCAAACTAACCCGGTGCCCCTCGGCTTTGAGGCCACAACTCTCGAGATCCATCCCTGTTATCTTGATGAAGAAAACGACCCACATTTCTGTAAAAGCGGAAGGGTTTTTGTCTGTAATGACTCTCCAGCTGTGCTGAAGGTCCGCCGTTGATGCTGGCGCGGGGAGGACAACACTCTAGGGCGGACGAGCCAGCTCGGGCAATTCGTCCTTTTTGGTACCCGAAGTTATTGGGTCCGGAAAAACACTAAAAAAAACATCGGGTTTTGAGACGCAGATAGTCGTTGCCCCATGATCTTAAGGGTCTTGTTGTTGGATTTGTCCCCTGCATTGCTTTTGCGTCGGTGAGGTGGTAAAAAAAGATTCCCCGAGGTCCCCTTTTGGCTTCTGCCCCCTTTCCCCTGCTGCTGCGCTCGCCTACTTGGCATCTACGCTTTTTGGCTGATGTTGTTCCAGTGACATTTGGGGAAACGTAAAAGGGGCCCAAAACAGAGTCCCCCGTTGATCAATCAAAAGGGTCTTCATTTCCTGCATTTTACTCTTATTTGGGTGGGTGGAGGAAAGTGTGATTTTTGTTTTGTCCCGGGGATCCAGGAGGGTGGCCCCGTAACTGTTGTTCTTTTTTGAGGGCCTTAAGCGAGGATATGTTGGAGGAAATGGAGCTCCAAGCACTCTGTGAGAGAGGGAGCTTGTTTTTCCCAAGCCGGGTCGAGGGGCACTAAAAAACTGATTTTCCCTCACTTCCCCCTCCCCCCTAAAAATTCGCGAACCTTTTTCCAAGGGGCAGGGAGTCGGTAACATCGGTGTCTAGGAATACCCCCTCCTCCCCTCCCCTCCGCGGGCCCTGGCACGCTTCAAAAACACCCTGACTTGCCCGAGAGATCACCCTGAGGGTGATGCGCCCCCCTTGCACTAGTCTGGACCCGAACCACTGCCTAAAGAAGACGATGAATTGTGAAACTGTCGGGCCTTGGGATTGAGGAGAAAAAGGTCCCGGGCCGCATCTGTGTCCGTCTCCCCCTCCGCGCTGGGGGGACTGTTGTTTAGGTGTCCCAAAGATCTTCCCGAACTAAGATCACCAATGTCATGTACAAGGGCTTTTCCGCATGACCATTTTGGTGGCTTTTTAAAACTGGCAGGATGGTGCAGAGCTCTTTCACCGCTCCACTCTCGGGGCCAACACCCCGAGGTCCGCACCCCTGCTTGTCAGGCCATGGTCATTGTACTGCATAATGGCATTGCGCTGCTGCCACAATCGTGGAGATGTGGAGGGTGGAATTCCGGTGTCGCGCCAGGCGGGACGAAGCAGGGTGGAACGGGGAGTGCGAAATTGACTTCGGGCCTTCCTCAGCAGGCATCCAGACCCGGGTAGTCTTTAGAAATTTTTGGACGAAAGGTTATGACATGTGCCAGGGAAGGGATGTGCTCCGCCTACCGATCTTAGGGGTGCCAGCAGATTCGCCCCTTTTCGCACCACCTTTCCCGGGGACAAAGGGTTTTTGGCACCCACCCGCACTCGGTCTCGTTGGGAGGCCCTCCACAGCCCCGACTTGTTGTGGACGGTTCCCAAAACAGATTAATTTAAAAACGGCATGGTTTCTTGGCCTGAGCACAGAGGCCTTGGGGAAAAAAAAAACCCCGCACCATCCCCGCGGTTTTTTGAAAGGGTGGCCGGCTGAGAGCCCCCGTCACCCCAGGGAATCCACCCAGCTCACCCCTGAGCTGTACAGAGATATAGCGGCCCTTTGGGGCTTACTGTCCAGTGTCGGTGGTCGATGGGCTTTTCCGGCCAAGAGCAGACAAGCGCTTGAAATTTTAGAGACAGTGGTGGCCATGCAGGGACGGCTTTTTGGCAAAGAAATGCCTGCTCGGAAACTGGTATTGGGGCGGCAAGGGCTGATGGGCGGAACCCCTCTGTGTCAAGACGGAAAAAAGGCAACCCTTTCCAAGGCCAAAAGCCTGGCAATGCCCACTTCAGGCTTTTGGCTTTGGGGTGGGTTTTGGGGGAAGTTTTCTTCGCTCCAAAATGGAAGACGAAGGGGGGCTGCTAGACTGGCCCCTGTCCTGCAGGTCGTAAATGGTGGAAGGAGAAGGGGTAGGAGGGTCTTTGGGGGGGCTGGTGGTATGGGCGACGCTGGAGGCTGAAGCGGAGGTGATCCCTGATTGACTTGGGACATGGGCGCTGAGGAAAGCTTTGGTGGTGGGGAGGAGGCGGGACAGAGGGATTGACAGTGGTTTGAGGCCCGGGGCGGTTGGCCTTTTTTTTTCCAAGTGTTGCCCCCATTTCAACCAGCATTCGCTGCTGTATAGAAGTTGGTGGTGGTTTAAACCACCCAGGTTCTTCCCCCTTTCTAGGTTTTCGGCAAAGGGGCATATGACATGGGGGAATCAAAGGGTTGGTCAAAAAAGGCCCCGGTTGAGAGGTTGGACTTTTTTACGGGATAAGCGGGAGCGGGGTTTTGGGTGCGTGGCTGGGGAATCATATCGGGATTCTGCGACCCCCCTTCCCTTTTTGAGGCGGAATCCCTATGAACTACCCCCTCGTCTTCCTCCCGTCCAGTGATGAAAACGCTCGCAAGCAAATTGTGAAAAGCCCCGTTGGTCCGCAAAGTCGTCATCATTTATCATCAACACAGGGGGACTTGTGTTGACATTCGCATCCAGGAGTGCGGGCTACAAGCAAGAGGGATTGCAAGGCGTTGCGCCCCGAGATTTTTGCCGATTGACCGGCTTCCTTTTCCTCCCCTGATGGCATCAGTAATGGGGTCAGAGCAGACTAAATCACCCCTTTATCTTTTAAACTGCCTTCGACCCCAACCCCATTTTGTCTCAAAAAGGGCTTAGACAAGGTTTCCACGTGGTGGGTACCCCGGGTTGACATTTTGGGTGCTTCTGTTGGCGGATGTGGTGATGTGATGCGAATTTGTGGCCGTGATGGGGGCGAGGGGGTAAGATGTGGATGCAGGGGCATTAAACCCCTGAAGGGAAAATTTGGGAACGTGTTCGTTACTGAGATTCACAGGGCCCTGACCCCGCGAGAAGGCTGACGGGCCCCGAACTGATGTCCCCTGGCAGGTGTTGTGCCCGGTGGAAGGAGCACCCTTTTCTGTACCTTACCTATTGGGTACCCCCCCCCTTTGCTCGCTTACCCTGAATTTTGCTCATGTTCAGAATATACAAATTTGAGAAAAGGGAGGAAAAGTTTTTGGGAAAAACTTTATTTTAAAAATGGCAAATCACACTATTCTCAAATCCCCCAAATCAAAAAAAAATTGCTGGATTAAATTTAATGACAAGTAGATTATCAAGTAAAAAAGCTGGCTGCGCAAAATGAAAAAACAGTATTGAAAAGTTTGGATAATAAAAGGTATTTTTTGGCACCCTTAAAATTTACCTGTGGTAAAATACACAATTGCTGGATTAAAATTTAACTGCAAAGGGGGCTTATCAACAAATCTGGATGGGGAAAAAAATGCAAAAAAAACCTATCTGTAAGTTTTCGGTAAAAAAAGGTATTTTTGGCACCTATCAATTTCCAGGGTGATAAAAAAATTGCATATTCCATTTAAGGCAAGGGCCTCAAAGAAACAAAGCTGTAGTGCACCCAAAGTCAAAAAAAACACGTATCTGTAAAATTTGGATAATAAAAAGGGTTTTTTTGGCACATCCAAATTTCCCCGTGGTAATTTCACAATTGCTGGATTAAATTTAACTGCAGGTGGGTCTATCAACAAATCTGGACTGGGCAAAAGTGCAAAAAACACGTATCTGTAATGTATTGGGGATTTTAAAGGAATTTTTGGCCCCCTTATCAATTACCTTGGTGACAAAAAAAATTGCAGTTTTTACATTTAAGTGAAGGTGCCCCAATGAACAAAGCTGTAGGCACCAAAGTAAAAAAACAGGTATCTTTTAAAGAATTGGATATTACAGGGTTTATTTTTGGCCCTTAACCCTGTGCTGACTTGCTGGATTCAAATTTTAAAATTACAAGGTGGTTTTTAATCAAAAAAAGGTTTGGAATGGGAAAAAATTGAAAATAAAACCCTATCGAAATGTAAAAAGATAATAAAAGGGGGAGTTTTGCACGTAAAAAAGGGAGCCCTTTGCGGGTTACTGGGAAAAAGATGTGTATCCTAAAATTTCAGGTGCCCTTCCCCAGGAAATAATTTAAATAAAAAAAATGTTTAATAAAGCTATTGAATGTTACAAAGGTCGGGTTTAAAAACTTTACCCAGTATTTTTATGGGAGTTTTTCTGTGTTCCCCCCGCGGGGGCCCCCCCCCCGCCCCCCCCCCCCGTAAATTTACAGCGGTAGTTTGCTCCTTTAAAATTTTCTACCTAACTAAATAAAATCTTCCAATCCTAATCAACTAAGTTGTAAGGATCAAAAGCTTTAAAAGTAGAGGGTTTTACTGTTTAAGAAATATAAAAATTTCGCCCGAGCTGTTTGGCACAAAAGCAGGGGCGCAGCCTTCTGCTTGAGCGCTGAGAGGGCCCCTGGGTGAACCGGAAACGTGATTTTATGTTTTAAAAAGGCATGGATTTTCCAGCCAATCGCAAAACCTAAAACATCCCCGTCATGACGGGCGAAAACATCTCACCCCGCTTATTTTGTTTAATTTATTTGTTTGGCCCCCAAAAAAATTTCAGGGGAAGCGCCAAAAAAAAGGCGCGATTTATAGATGATGCACGATTTTAACCTAAATTATGCCATGATCTAAAAAAATCGATCCCCAAAAAAACTGTCCCGTTTAAACTTTGTCGATAATAATCGCTCAACACTAGGTATAATGTGATAGGTAAAGTTATAAGAGGGTGCACTGGTTATATTGGGTACACAGGTTATATACAGTATCTCACAAAGTATTTTATTATTCTTTTTTATAGGAAAAACACTAAAGATATGCATGTTTTATAATGTAAGTAGTCAGTGTACGCTTTTAAAAACGTAAAAATTTGGTGTGCCAAAAAATAATGCAACAACACCCATCCCAAAAAGTCTAAACCAAATGGCAACAAAAGGGGTACACCCAAAGTGAAAATGGAAAAAATTGGGCCCCCTTTTTCCACTTCCCTACTAGTGTCAGTGACTCTTAGTGGGTCTCAGGGTGAATGGGGAGAGGTTTTTTTTAAATTTTTGGGGCTGTCACTTTACACTCTTTTTTATGATCACTTGAAGTTAAACTGCATCTCATGACAGAAACGTCTAGGATCTGAAATAAAGAATTGTTACGCTACATAAAGATTGCCTAGAGATAGTCTTTTCAAAATAAATGTATGAGAGCTGCCAGCATTGCTGAAGATGTTACAGGGGTTTGAAGTCACCCTTCAGGCTAAAGACCTAGAACCCCCTGCATCAAATTTGCTTGCATGACGTTGCCCAGGGAACCCCTCTTCTAAAGATGATGCACAAGAACGTGGATAACTAGGACCATCTCCCGTGTCTGATGAGACCAAGAGAAACTTATTCGGTTTAGATGGTGTCAAGGGTGTGTCGCGGCAACCCAAAGGAGGGGGGTACCAGACAAAATCAGTCAAGATTGGTGGTTTAGTGGTTATAATTTAGGCTGCATGGTGCTTCGGGTTTGTGGGGAGCTACAGTTTTTGAGGGAAACAGAAAGCCAAAAAATTTTACTGTGATTAGAAGCAGAGCTTTAAACCCCCTTTCCCCCCAGGAAATGGGCTGTAGGGCAGTATTCCCCAAATAACGACCCCCAAAAAACCCCAAAACGACCCTGCCTTGCTAAAAAAAATGAGGGTAAAGGTGCGGATGGTCAAGCATATCTCAGACCAAAAACCCTATTGGCATCTGTGGGCCCCTCCTCACGCAGGGAAAGGCGAGGAGCCAAGGTCTCTAAAATGAACCCGTCCTGATGTTATCATTCAGGAGTAGAAGAGGATTCCAGTGGCTGCAACCTGTGAAGCTCTAGTGACCTCCATGCCCAAGATAGATAAAGCAGTCTGGACAATAATGGTGCCAGCAGTTAAAGAGGACCTGTCACATAGTTTATGCCCCACCTGCTGAGGGGCACACAAATAGTTTAACTGCTGTTTCGCACTTGCCCCTTTTTCTGTAATTTTCAAGTATTTATGCTAAATCTGCAGTTTTCAGGAAAAAAAAAGAGTCATTTAAGGCCGTTTTTTTCAAAACCCATTGAGGCTGCCCGCCCACCCACTGATAAACCCATTACTTTGAAAAGGGAGAAACATTGTTAAATGTCAGTGGGGAGGGCTAGTCTTTTGTGGGCGGGGTATCACCTGCTCATGAATAAAAATTTGAGGGTAAATGCTCCAAAAAATACAGCATCTTGCGAATAAGGGGACAGTGCTGGGAACAGCAGGTCTGTCCTAGTTGTTCTGTCCTCAGCCAGGGGGGATAGCCTCGTGAAAGGTTCCTTTAAGACATTGATGGCTGTGGTTGGTTATTGGGGCCACTAAATTTACACTGTTTAAAAAGTGTACACTGACATTTTTCTTTATCAAGTTATATCTTCAGTGTTGCCCATAAAAGATTATAATACAATATTTTTAAAAAATTGGGGGGGTTTTGTACTCATTTTCTTGAGTTTACTGAAGGGAAAGTGGCTATCCAGGATTTCAGTTAAAAAAAGGGGTATATTGGTTATATAAAGGTATACTGGTTATATGGAATTTAAACTTTTTAAAATGGTGAATATGACAACAGTGTGAGCAAAATAGTTATTTTGAGGTTTTACGGGTTAAAGGGAATTTTTCGGGTTTAAATAAGTGTGTGAGATTATAGAGCAGTTTACTGGTTATATAGTGATCTTTATGTGATATAGAGGTGCACTGGTTTTATGGGGTTTAGGTTAATAGAAAATAAAAAGTTTAGTGGTTTAAAATGTAAAGCATATGTTTGGGATATAAGGAATATTTGGTAATGTTCAGGAGTACTATTTGTATGCGGTTATAAAGGGGCATCTTGTTTATATAGAGAAGGGACTATAAAGCAGCACTGTAACTTGAGAATTCATAAAAAAAGATGGGAGCAAAACCTTCCAAAGACCTAGTTAGGGTATACAGTAGAAGGAGCAAAAGTCCAAACGTGTTGGAGAATCATAACTTTACTCATCCATTTTCCCCAGGAAACATTTCAGTTCCTCCATTAAGGTAAAACTGGTTATATGGAGGAATACTGGGTATATGGTGGTGTGTTAAGTTATGTAGGAATATACTGGTTTTATGGGGAGGTACAGATAGTAAATAGGAACACCATATACATAGGGGTAAACTGGGAACACAGCGGCATAGCACTGGTTATATTAGATTATAATGGTTATGTAGGCATATTCTGACTGTGAGGAGGTATATTTTATACATAGGGGTATATTATAAGGATGTGTACTGTATGTTTAGGATTGTACTGGTTATATGGGCAGATAATGTGCAAAGGTATATTGTATATATGGAGTATACTATATGGGTGTATACTGCATATATAGGTGTACTGGTTATATGGGCAGATAATGTGAGGAGGTATATTGTATGTATGGGCAAATACTATAAGGATGTATACTGCATATATAGGAGTTTACTGGTTATATGGGCATATAATATGAGTAGGTATATTGTATATATGGGGGTATACTGTAAGGATGTATACTGTATATATAGGAGTGTACTGGTTTAGCTAATTGAAGGTATTTGCATCTGGGATACTATAAGGATGTATATGATATATAGGAGTGTACTGGTATATGGGGATAATTAGGAGTATATTGTATGGGATTAGATGTATACTGCATATAAGAGTTTACTGGTATTGGCATATAATGATGGTTATTGATATTGGGTACTATTACTGATATGTGTAGTATATAGGCATATAATGTGACAAGGTTTATTGCATATGTGGGGTATACTATAAGGATGTATACTGTATATATAGGAGTGTACTGGTTATATAGGCATATAATGTGACAAGGTATATTGCATACGTGGGGTATACTATAAGGATGTATGCTGTATAGGAGTGCGCTGGTTGTATGGACATATAATGTGAGGAGGTATATTTTATGTATAGGGGTATACTATAAGCATGTATACTGTATATATAGGACAATACTGGTTATATGGGCATATAATATGAGTAGGTATATTGTATATATGGGGGTATACTGTAAGGATGTATACTGTATATACAGTATAGTAATGTGCTGGTTACTTAGAAGGGTGAATGATGTTAGATACAGTAACAGCACAATGCTGGGTTTTGAAGTTTTGCTTAAATGTTGCATTAGAAGTTCCAGTAAGTGCAAGACATTAACAGACTCTAGAGTCGCTTTATACATAAACTAAATAACTAGAGATGTTGGATTTGTAAACATTGAAATTTACCAACCAGAGCCTGCAATAAGATGGAAATTCAATGCAAATCAATACAAATCCTCTGTGGTGATATCTTCCTACTCCGTATGCTCTGAACAATTCGGCTTCTCATCATGTAAATGATATAAGGGCAGGAATGTGTTGCCGACACCCGTCTGTATAATCCCCAGAAATGGGACATTATTACATGTACATTTACACACTAATTCCGAGATATATGACGTCTCTTGTTGTCAGACGTGTTTTACATGATTACAGAATCATTTTTGCAGATAAAAGAGAACTTTCCAGAAGGTATCTTTGAGTCCTTGAATCGTCCTCTCTGTTAAATTAACAATTGGATTTTAGTTATATCCATTTAACCCCTTCACACATTCGGAGATACCTATGTGTCCAAACAGCATGAAGGGTGTATGAAGGGACCTCACACGCAGAGCTGGCTCCAGATATGGCGGGTGTCAGCTGTTAGTTACAGCCAGCAACCACGCTAATAGCAGGGATTGGAGACAGCTCTGATCCTTGCTGTTAACACTTTAGACACCGCAGCACTTTAGATGCCATGGAGGCCAGAGGTCTCATGCAATTCTCTATAGCTGCCATGCTGGTAATTGAGTACAGCCATTGTGGATCTTCCATTGAAACAAACAGGGAGTGCTGCACATGAACGGCCAATTCTCTATTCTGCAGGGAGACTTTTGAGGGCTTATTCTATGGCATGTCTACCATACAAAAAACCCCTTTAAGGATCAATCTTACTATTATGCCATTACTTTAAAGGATGTGAATACCGCTTTAAATGGGACACAGTAGGTGTAGGGCCTGTACAGATTTTGAATCAGTTTTGTATTACACTTCGCACACTAGGCATTGATATAAAATGTCCTTGATAGTTAGAAGTTTAGGTTTAACCACTGCAAAGTGGCCAAATCATTGCACTGCACCAAGATATCAGTAATTCATTAAAAATCTCTGCTAGTGTTCATCAAACCATTCGAGAAAAGTTAAGTTCGAGTCAAACAACTCGTACCAAACATTTTACTGTTCGTTCGAGTAAATCTTCGAGTTTGACATGGCATTCGACACGCCATTTTAATAGTTTTCAATGCCATTCTGCACTTTTGGCGCCATCCAATCACCTTTCTGCACTTTTGGCGGCCATCCAACCAGTGCAGAGCACAGAGAAGTGTCAAAAACGTCATCGCTGAGGTGTAGGGCTCTCTTTGGCTGCTAAAATCACATGACTATGTTATATATTTCACTGTATTGCATTCTGAACGCCTTTTTCAGCTCCCTCTCTATACTGTACAGACTGCTCTTCTTGCCTGTATGTAGGCACAAAATTTGTTTATTAGCGATTTTAGACAGGAAAAGCTGCTATTTAGATTAGTTAGGAAGTTAGTTAGGGGGGTGTGCAGCAAGCTTAGGGAATCAAAAGTTTCAAAGTTTGTAAGGCCGAAAAAAGACAAGTCGTCCATCTAGTTCAGCCTGTTGTGCTAAGGTGTTGATCCAGAGGAAGGCAAAAACCCCCAATTTGGTATAAGCCAATTGTCCTCATTTTAGGGAAAAATTCCTTCCCGACTCCAATCTGGCAATCAGAAAAATCCCTGGATCAATGACCCCTCTCCAGAATCCTAGACACTATAACTTGTTATATTATTACGCTCCAGAAATGCATCCAAACCATTTTTGAACGCTGTTATTGAATTCACCATGACAAGTCCCTCTGGCAGAGAATTCCATAGTCTCACTGCTCTTACAGTAAAGAATCCCTTTCTATGTTTATGTTGAAACTTTCGTTCCTCAAGACGTAGAGGATGCCCCCTTGTTCTATATACAGCCCTGGGTATAAATAAATCTTGGGAGAGATCTCTATATTGACCTTTGATGTATTTAAACATATTTATTATGTCCCCCCCGAAGCCGTCTTTTCTCTAAACTAAATAACCCTAATCTTGCTAATCTTTCTGGGTACTGTAGTCCACCCAGTCCTTTTATTATTTTTGTTGCCCGCCTTTGTACCTGTTCAAGCTCTACAATGTCTTTCCTGTGCACTGGTGCCCAAAACTGTACACAATATTCCATGTGTGGTCTAACCAGTGACTTGTATAATGGGAGAATAATGTTCTCATCATGTGCCTCTATGCCCCTTTTAATACACCCCATGATCCTATTAGCCTTGGCAGCTGCTGCCTGACATTGGCTGCTACAGTTAAGTTTACTGTCCACTAGGATTCCCAAGTCCTTCTCCATGTCACTTTTACCCAGTGTTTTTCCATTTAACATGTAATCATGTAATGGATTTTTCCTCCCCATGTGCATAACCTTGCATTTATCTATATTAAATCTCATCTGCCATTTCCCTGCCCAGGCCTCCAACTTATCCAGATCCCTTTGTAATAACACATTATCCTCTATTGTGTTGATTACGTTACAGAGCTTAGTATCGTCTGCAAAGATCGATATTCTACTGTGTATTCCCTGTGTAAGATCATTAATGAAAATGTTAAAGAGGATAGGGCCCAAAACTGACCCTTGTGGTACTCCACTAGTAACAGGGATCCAGTCTGAGTATGTACCGTTAATTACTACCCTTTGTTTTCTATCAGTGAGCCAGTTGCCTACCCATTTGCACACATTTTCCCCCAGTCCAAGCATTCTCATTTTATTTACCAACCTTTTATGTGGCACCGTATCAAATGCTTTAGAAAAATCTAGATATATGACATCCAGTGCCTCACCCCGATCCAGTCTAGCACTGACTTCCTCATAGAAGCTGATGAGATTAGTCTGACAGGACCGATCCTTCATGAACCCATGCTGGAACGGCGTTATACATTTATTTTCAGTGAGATACTCCAGGATAGCATCTCTGAGAAAACCTTCAAACATTTTACCTACAACACTTAGATAGATAGCATTTTCCTCTCCATAGACAGCAATAGTTAGGGTAGTTTGGTATTGCTGGCTGCATCTCTCCCACATCCAGAAGCTGTTATTTGGCGAAATTTGCAGGCTCACATAACACCTAACTCTCATATACATGGATCTATATTACACAGAGTGCTTGGATTTGCTAAATCATACTCGGTGCTCAAAAGTTCTGTTTTTGTAGTATTGGGGGTGAAATCATTTTATCACACACCATCTCTAATTCTCCTATACAAAGAAATCTATTCTAAATAGTGGTTAGTTGCTGAAAATTATGGAGTGGAGAAAATGTTTGTAGTTTTGGGGGTTCAGTAATTGTATAGTACACCGTCTTCAAATCTCCTATACAAAGAAATATATTGAATTAAGGCCACATTTTCTTCACAAAGTTGTTCCACGTATCCAGTTTATTGTTATTCTCCTGTATAGGTATAAAAATTTACCTGAACATCTTCTCTCATTGACTTTAAAGGAGTTTGAGTTCGTGTCGAACTTCGAACCGAACACAACTACTTTTCGAAGTTTGACTCAAACTCGAACATTTTACTGTTCACTCATCTCTGTCACAGTTTCTGGGAGAAGACACCAGTGATTGTGTCTACTGAGGACCTTGGTGCCTTCCCAAGCCCCCAGTGATACTTAGATATCTAGAATGACAATTATGAAGTTCCTATAACTTTCCTCAGTACTCTAGAGGACAAGGTAGACCAGCGCAGCAGGAGTTAAAGATTTAATGAAAACTAATGTTAGCGATGATGAGAAGTGAATCCCCCCTTAAGGCAAATGGATATTTCATTTGTTACAATATAATTACAAGAAATGAAGATCATGCTAACATTAATGACCGGATATAACAGATCTGCCATATCTAATTACATCATGTTCCACTTAATGAATGAATCTATTTTATCTGTTTCATCGTGGAGGGTCCGCGGCTTTAATTTCGCTTTCAGGTAAGAGATTTCCAGACAAAATAGGCATATTTGGTGTTCTAACCACTGTCCCACCAGGACCTGGAGCTCAGCAGCTCAGAGGAAAATAAGGGCTTAGGGGGCTGACATACGCTCATGTTACTAGATTTAGTCATTTTTTTAACATAATTTTCTGGCCTTAAGGCATATGCATGCTGCAGGGAGGAAGTGAGGCACTTAGGACCTCCGCCCTCTATAAAAAGTGTCTTGTATGCTGGAGCTTGTGACATCCATGCTTCATAGATATAAAAAGTGGACGATGAAGAGAGTTTTCTAGTGACCATGAGTTTCTGAGTTTTCTTTACTGGCAAATTATTAGATCATAGTCAAACCTGGATCAAGGAAAATTGTGTTGACAGCCAATATGGCTGCCATTCTAGGTCATACAAGTGTTGTCATACATCTTTCTAGGCTCCTGAATGGCAAGACTGCTTACTTCAAGAACGGTATGTGAAACATGGGGTTAGAGTGGTGGAGTTCACCTTTTTTAATCAATATTTTTATTTGGATTTTCAAATTGGGAAATGCATTGACATCAAACATGACTAACTCGACTGAAAAAAGCTTATCAAAATGACAATACTTCAATGTGGTAATAGAAAGTCTTGCATAAAGGAGAAAAGCTAAAACATATATTAATGTCCTGAAAGATAACCCCATACAATTTCAAAAAACAAAAAAGAGTAACAATACATAAAAAGGGAAAACAGAACAGATACCCTGTTTCCCCGAAAATAAGACATAGTGCATCTTTAGTTATGAAATTCAGAGTTTGGCTGCTTATGCTGATGTTTGTGATGAAATCACTACAGTATATTAATACATGTTGATTTTTTTGTTCAACAATAAATGTGAATTCTTGTTCATGGAAAAATAAGACATCCCCTAAAAATAAGACCTAGTGCGTCTCTAGGAGCAAAAATTAATATACTGTCTTATTTTTGGGGAAACTGGATAGGTCTGCAGTAGCATATATTCAAATATAAGAATTAAACTCACATAGGTCAGCATTTAAAAGGGTTCGAGCCAAGCCAGTTTAGTTCATCTGCAGACAGCTGTTTTGGGATGTTTGCCTCTCACCAGTGCAGAGTACTGGCTGGCTAGGTGAGAAGCGAGTGTGGCTCAGAAGAGGTAAAGTATGTCATTGAGGAGAAGCAACATGTCGGTGTGTGAGGATTTAAATGCCTTTTACAGCTTATGGGGTATTTGCATATAACAAAGGCTGCACTGATGAGGGTCAAACACCTCGAAACAGCTGTCTGCAGATGAACTAAACTGGCTTGGCTTTAACCCTTTTTACATTCAAAGGCTCAGTGAGTCACATGAATTGAGGATTGCTACATCCTATAGAGGCATGGGAGAGTTAAGATCTTTAGCCATAAGTCTTTATTACATGCAAATACCCATTAAGGTGTAAAAGGTGATAAATCCCCACACACCAACATGATGCTTCTCCCCAGTGGGAGAAGCAGGCGGCTTCTGGATGCCTTGTGTTTCAGCCACAAACTGACTCACTTATTGCCCGCCACTCTGTATATAACCTCTCATGTTCTGCAATAGCAGCGACACTTTATGACAACAATTAGGGTATGTTCACACGGCACGTTGACTCTGTGTTTACAGATGCGTTTAGCTGCGTGTTTGGATCCATCTGTTGGACCCTAAACAGACCAAAACACGCAGCTAACAAATAGCAATGTGATTTGCATTGTTTTTAATGTGAAACACGCATCGGCGTTCACACGAGTGATCACTGATGCGTCTTTCGAATCCGTTCCAAGAATTGACATGTCAATTCTTGGTCCAAAAGATGCAGCAGGAGACCTATAATAAACTATAGGGTGCGATCCTGCTGCAACCAACACGGATCCAAACACGCAGCTGTTTAGGATTCAATGGACACAGAGTTTTGGGATGCGATTTTCGGATCCAACATGGATCCAAAAACGTATCCCAAAATGCCATGTGAACATACCCTTAATATTACAGTATAAGCACATAGACACCTGATTATATACAAATAAGGGGTTGCACATTACAGTATAATAAACATATATATGCAGTCTTTTATGTATTATTGTGTTATTGTGATTGCTCAATAACTGGTTAAAGCTGATTTTTATGATGTAGAAAAGCAGTGGCTTATACAAAGATCAAACTGGACCCCTTAATATGGTGAAGGGGAAACCACATAGGCGGATTGATACCCATTAAAATGACTGGGTCAGCTTTGGCTGCTATTTTGCTGCTGCATTTCATCTTAAATGGGTGTTGCCACGAAATAAAATTGACATGGGAGGCTTGAAAATTAAGTAATTAATATTTTCACCATTCATCAATATTAAAAGTTCTGCACCATTTTTGTTTTAGCTGCTCCTTTAGTGATCCATTGTTTACAGCTCGTCTCCAGGGGATACGACCAGGGACGAGAGCTCCTCAGTCCTGGTCACACATGCTCAGACATCACCTCTTATTTCAGGCAGCTACTGAGTGTTCAAACCCCAGGTGCTGTCACTCTACTCCCGTCCTCTGTCCTCCTTAGTAATTAATCAAACAGTGCAAATAAATAAAAAAAAAGAAACCTCAATCAGGTCTGTGCATTGATAAAGAGAAATAAAATCCACAGGTTTGGTTCCTGCAGATATTTGAACATAGGACGCTTTTGATGTGAGGCAAAAACTTTACCTCTGAGCTACATTGTAGCTACTCACAGCTCTACACATAAACAGACCTTTCTTTGACTACAGAGAGGAAAGGCCTGGTGATGTCATCCTGCTGGGTAACATGATATGCAAATAAAATGAATCACACATGCCCCCTTCTGAGCACACAGAGCTGAAGAGCTGGATGCAGGAGGTATGAAATAAGATCTCGGCAAAACCCCTTTAATCAGTGACTCCAGCTTAGTTGCATTGTCTACTAGAGTCTAAAAACTCTAAAAGCCACTGCTTGTCTCATGAGTGACAGATTGATGTTTTATCTCCACGTGATTTACAATGCAGCTTTGCTCCCTTAGGACACGGTTATAATCAATGACACCAATGAGCTGCATGATTTATAAATTCCTACTTTATATAGTTCATCAGTTTGACTCATCTTAGGCTCAGCCTGTCCTTTTTCATGCTTTGTACTAAGGCTCTGATTATTCTGTTTGGCTCCTATATGTAAACACCAGCTCAGCAGGAGTACAAGAAGAGTCTATGTTAAATGTAACCAAAACAGTAGTGAAAGGAGGGAGGGAAATAGACAAGGGGGTGGGGCTAAAATGGAGTACAGAGTGGCTGTAATAAAAAAAATCTGTAAATTCCAATAAAGTTCCTACACTGCTTGTTACATGCCCATGGCCTATTGGAAGCAGCCATAAACCATCTCTCACAATGTAATTACTCTGCATGTAGGAAATAATGCAGCTGCCTTGACATGTACATGAGAGTTTATTTTGTAATAGAAGGAATCTATAAAGCTGTACGCAGATCCTGACATATTTATTAATACTCAGCTATTTGTATCCATACAAATCGTACGTTTGTAAAATATTTATGTCCACTCTTATAGCCCAACTGCATTTGCAGACGTTTGAGTGATGCCGTCTGAAGCTGGACGCCTGCCACATGCATCAGACTATCCGGAGTACAAAGCAAGCCTGGCAACGGGACGTAAAGCTTGTAGGGAGAAGACGTAGCAGGTGAGCCAAGCTGTTACATTTTATGTTATTATATTTCAACAAGCCAATAAATATGGGTGAGAGAAGAGCCGGCGCCTCGTGATATCGAATTTAATTTTCTTTATTGGAGAGACCGGATTTCACTTTATTTCCCAGTAACTGCTGGAGGAATGTATAACAGGGAAGTGCAAGACATTCGTATCAATTGCCATAAAAGCCAAGTGTCCATGAGTCATTCTGTGATTTGGCTATAGTGTGGCTCTGGTTATAGCTGTGCTGTATAGCGGTGGATTCTATCACTGCTGAAGTCATTGCACTATATTAGCTGTTCATCGCCCAAGTCACCGCTAAAATGCAGTTTAAAGGGGTCTTCTACTGCCAAGAGGAAAGCTATGAGATCCCATTCCTTGCCAAGAAGAAGCTTATGATGCAGGGCAAGTATTGGTAAACAGGGGTGGCGCAACTATGAGTAGTGACTACTAGATCAAATCTAAGGCTATGTTCACACGGTTTATTTCGGGACGTATTTGCGGACGTAATTACGTCCGTAAATACGTCCCGAAATACGTTTCAAATACGTGTTACAAAGTGTGGCACGTATTTTACGTCGTAAATACTTTCCCCATTCTTTACTATGGGAATTTACGTTGCAAAATACGCCTCAGTAAGTGACAGGGGACTTAATTTTACGATCGTATTTACGCCCGCAAATACGTCGCGAAAATACGCTTCGTGTGAACGACGAGGCGTATTTTACATTTGAATCATTGCTAATTTAATTGTTCATTATTTGAAACTCATTTCGGGACGTATTTGCAGACGTAAATACGTCCGTAAATACGCCCCGAAATAAGCCGTATGAACATAGCCGAAGATTAAATTAGCTACAATATGTATCTCCATCATTGACAAGTGCTGTAATAATCTCTATTCTACAACCAAGGGATTAAAATGTGCTCCCCCATTCTCCAGTGATTGACAGATGCTCTTCCAACCTTCATTATACAATCCTAGTGATTATCAGGTGATCCCCATTTCCCTACTATACACCTCATTGATGGACAGGTTCTACTCCATTTTCCATTATATAGCCAAGTGATTGACAGGTGCTTCCCCATTCCTTATTATACTTCCAAGTGACTAACAGGTACTCCCCTAATCTCCATTATACTGTTTAGTGATTGACAGGTTCTCCTTCATTTTCCATTATAACATTCAGTGATTGACACATTCTCTTTCACTTTCCATTATACAGCCCAGTAATTGACAGATTCTCCTCCATTCTGCATTATACTGTTCCGTGATTGACAGATTGTCTTTCATTCTCTATTCTACCGTTCATTGATTTACACATTTTCCTCCATTCTCCAATATTCTGTTCAGTAATTGACAGATTCTCCTCCATTCTCTATTATACTGTTCAGTGATTGATATATTCCCCTCCATTCTACATTATACTGCTCTGTGATTGACAGGTTCTCTTTCATTCTCTATTCTACAATTCGTTGATTTACATGTTTTCCTCCTTTCTCCACTATTTTGTTCAGTGATTGACAGGTTCTCCTACATTGTCCATTATAATGTTAAGTGATTTAAAAGTTATCATACATTATCCATTATACTGATAAGTGATTTGACAGGTTCTCCTCCATTCTGCATTATATTGTTCTGTGATTGACAGGTTCTCTTTCATTCTCTATTCTACCGTTAATTGATTTACATGTTTTCCTCCATTCTCTACTATTTTGTTCAGTGATTGACAGGTTCTCCTCCATTCTCCATTATACTGTTAAGTGATTTGACAGGTTCTCCTCCATTCTGCATTATATTGTTCTGTGACTGACAGGTTCTCTTTCATTCTCTATTCTACCGTTAATTGATTTACATGTTTTCCTCCATTCTCTACTATTTTGTTCAGTGATTGACAGGTTCTCCTCCATTCTCCATTATACTGTCCAGTGATAGACAGTTTTTCCTTTATTCTCCATTTTACATACCAGTGATTGACAGGTTATCTTCCATTTTCTATTATACCACTCGATGATTGACAACTTCTCCTCCATTCTACCATTCAATGACTCACAGGTTTTTCTCCCATCTCTATTATACTGTTTATTTATTGACAGATTCTCCTCCAATCCCCAATATACAGCCTGGGATCGACAGGTGTACAAAAAAACTACATTAAGTTATATTTACATGCAATACATTTGTTGCAGAAGTGTATGGAACTAAATAGCCATTTCATGCATCTGAATAAGGTTCATCAAACACATGGACTTTTGAAAACCCTATTAAGAGCAGTAGGACAGGTCATGGACATTTCTTCAACAATCTACCTACTGTGAGTATTACTTTATACAACCCAGTAAATAACTAGTGCTCTCCTATTCTCCATTATACAGCTTGGTGATTGGCAGGCATCCTCCCATATTCCTTTATGCAACCCAATGATTTATAGGTGCTCCCCCATTCTCCATTATATAGCCAGTGATTGGCAATAGTTTTCTTATATTCCATTTTATTGGCTAGTGATTGATTGTTGCTATTCTCCTTTATCTAGGCCAAAAACTGAGTGGTTCTCCACTATTCTCTACTATACAGTCTAATGATTGAAAGGTCCTCCTCCATTCTCCATTACAGCCCAGTGATTGACAGGAGCTCCTCCATTCTCCTTTATAAAGCCTGGTAATTGACAATAATGCCCCTATTCTGCATTGTACAGCTAAGGGATTGACAGGTGCTACCCCATACTACATTATAACACTACAGTTAATGACAGCATCCTAATAAGCTCTATTATACATCCCAGTTATTGACTGGTAATTTCTTATTCTCCATAATACAATCCAGTGATTGACAAGTGCTCCCCTATTATCCATGATAGAGCCCATAGATTGACAGTCGTTCTAATAATCTGCATTATATAGCCAAGTAATTGTCATGTATCCACCTCACCCTTCTCCAACATACAGTCTAGTGAATGATAGATGGTCACCCACACTCCTTTTACAACCTCGTAGCTGTTAATACAGTAACTGACTGGTGTGCTCTCAATCTATAATATTCAGCCCAGTGGTCGGCAAGTGCTCCACCATTGTTCATTGTACAGCCCAGTAATTGACAGGTGCTTTCCTGAGCTACATTTTATAGCCCAGTGACTGGAAGGTGCTCCCTAATACTCCATTGTTCAGCACAGTGGTTGACAGGTGCTCCCTAATACTGTATTGTGCATCCCATTGATTGGTAGGTGATCTCCCATTCTCCAGTATATAAGCCCAGTGATTGGCAGGTGCTCCCCCATTCTCCAGTATGCAGCCTCTTGTTTGACAGGTGATCTGCCATTGACAGGTGCTCCCCCTATCTTCGGTATACAACCCCCTTGTTTTACAGGTGGTCTCCCATTCTCCAGTATACAAGCACAGTGGTTGACAGGTGCTCCCTAATACTGTATTGTACATCCCATTGATTGACAGGTGCTCCCCCATTCACGAGTAGTCACCCCCTTGATTGGCAGGTGATCTCCCCTTGTCCAATATACAATCCCCTTGTTTGACAGGTGGTCTCCCATTCTCCAGTATACAAGCCCAGTGACTGACAGGTACTCCCCCATTCTTCAATATACAGCCCCTTGATTGAAAAGTGCTCTGCCATTCTCCATTATATAGGGCAGTGACTGACAGATTTTATCACTATGGAATATACACAAGTAGTGGACAGATGAAAGTATGCTTGACTAAATGATCAGACTACATGGGGTTTGTTTGTAGTCTGTAACCATGGAGATGCATACATTTGCACAGGAGCTGCTGCCAAATGGTAGCAGAGTTTGAAACAAGGTTAATTTATTTCTTCTTTTTTCATTAGATACAATGAAGCAATAAAAACATTGGATTGGGAAGGTGGACATCGCCTTGTGAATAAGGCGCATGTTTTAAGCAGAATGAGCCTCATTTATCAAAACTTTCTAACAGTAAGACTGTCTTTGTTGCCCATAGCAACCAATCAGAGCCCATAGCAACCAATCAGAACCCATAGCGACCAATCAGAACCCATAGCAACCAATCAGAGCTCATAGCAACCAGAGCCCATAGCAACCAATCAGAGCTCCGCTTTCATTTTTCCACAGCACTATATAAAATGAAAGCTGAGCTCTGATTGGTTGCTATGGGCAATGGTCTTATTGTTAGACAGTTTTGATAAATGAGGCTCAATATCTTCTGACCTATTTGTTTCTTACTACAGGTGGCAGATTGATCACTGAGCCTTCATGTGTCTTGTATATTAGGTGTGAGGTGAAACTGCGGGAGGGAGGGCGGGCTAATCATAGAGCCTGCAGCTTTATTAAAATGAATATGAATATTACATGTAAAAGAGAAGTGGTTTATGGAAATATTCTGAGACAATAGTGTACAGTACAATGGAACATGTATTTAATAAGGCTTGCAGTTTATTAAAATGAATAATATATAATATATATAGGAGAAGTGCTTTATGGGAAGATAATAATGACAATAGTGTACAGTACAATGGAATTTATATTCCCAATGAATATGCATATTAGACATGGAAGAGAAGGGGCTTATGGGAGTTGTTAAAGCTGGTAGTGTGCTGTGGAATGTAACACGTATTCTGCTTAGTCCATTCTAGGTGAGCCACGCAGTTGCAATAATATGAGAGAAATAAAATGGAAGCCCATCACAGTTAGGGCTGAGGTGTCTGTTGGTGCAGTGCGTTGGCAGTACGGTAAGATGGGGCGCAAGCCCGTTATGGAGATGGCGAATTTGTCTGAAGATTGTTGTTCATGGGAGCATGGTGGCAGCTTTAGCAGGACATGTTATGAGTGTGCATGCAGGAGAGCGGAAGGGGGAGTGGGTTTTATGTGGATTCTCTGATGGCTAATTGGTGAGCACCTGAATAGGGGGTGTACCTAACATGATATAAAAGGAAGTGAGCTTAGACCACATGTGACCGGACCTCTAACCCCCTGATGAAGCCAGGTTAGCTGTTGAAACTTGTCGGGGAGGTCAGATATGACGTTTGAAATTGTGATTTCTCACCTTTGTCTTCAAGTGTCACCTGCTGCAGGGGTGTCCCAAGGGGGCCTTATTTGTTTTGTGTTCACGAGATTAGGGACGACTGCCCAAGTAGTAGGCTTGGGATCCTTACTGGAGCTAGTAATTTGCTGTACATATAAGGCTTTCCTGTTAATAGGTGGTCTCCACCAGACTTGATAATAGAAAAGGAGTTATTCCTTCTTTCAGAAGCAAAAAGGGTTGAATGGTGAGGTTAGAAATCAGGTTTTTAAATAGTGCGTATAGAGGTTGAGAGTTATACATCATAAATGTTACGTGTTAGTGTTTTACAGATAGAGAACTGATAGAGTTTAAGTTTGCCTATGGCGAAATAGTAAATATTGTAAATTATAGGTCTCCCTACGTGTTACATCATCGTTCCTGCAATCCTCACTTTTATCAGATTTTGGCTACAATTACACACTAAAAGTCAAAATACAGCCATCAGTACATGTAAATTACAATGAAACAGGAAAGGAGTCTTACCGGCTGTGGATTGATCACTCGGCTTTACTTCTTCCATGGTACTGTCATCTCTGAGAAAAACACCCCAGTCACTTTTTCCCTCACACAAAACTAATGTGATGATATTTGGCTTCAGGCCGTCACTGGATGTTTGCACTTATTCCAGATAAACTTAGCACATTCAATTCATCACAGAAATCAATACATAATGGATTCCGGCAGCTTCGATTTGTTGACTCCTACTCCGAGATCCAGAGATACCGAGAAGCTGACACGTGCTCATTCTTCTTGTGCAGGTTACGGTGCGCAGAGTCTCACATATTATTGCACATTATATTGAACGGCAATTCCACCCAGCGGCTATTTGTACATGAAGGTAATTAGCCTCCTTGTGTGGAGGCAGCATTAGACGCAATTACTAGAATTCAAAAACATACTTTGACCATGGTCCCACCAGAAATTCAGGAGGACCATGATGCTTTCCAGCAAAGCTCCAGATTCTTCCATCTTGTTACCTGTGGAGGCGAACACCTGAGGATGGGAATCCTTTTAACTTCGCCTATATGTCAGAAACTGCAAACCTTCTGAGGTTTTCTGGTGGTCTGCTGTTGAGAATATACTGAGAATGGAGTAATCGAACAAGGGAATCCTATGGACGTAAACAACTTGTCAACATGGTGTAACTATAGCCATAGCAGACATAGCAGCTGCTATAGGGCACAGAGATTGAGGGTCCCCATTAAGGTCCAGGAAAAATAGAGTATATTGCAGGAAATAAGAAGTTGGTGGTTTTCAGCTCTGTAGCAATACTATCTGGGTTCCCTGATATATGGCGGTATTATTTACAACTCAATGGAAGGAGGTAACACAAGCCCCTGTGCTACTTGGAAAAGATAAACAGGTGCAGGTAATTGCTGAGCAGTATCTCACACATCCCTCCACTAGGGAGACAATTAGATGAATTGATACCTGTTCACACTAGTATGCCGAAAAGCCACAATATAATGCATGGGGAGATTTCACAAATGCAAAAATAGCGATAAGACAACCACTCACACATGTTCTATGCATGAAGGGGGTGGTTGCTGGTATTATAATTGCACATAGATAAGGTGATACAAAAGGGTGTCATTTATGCAGATACGTGTTGTGCACCATGCTGGCTTACAGCCTATGATGCCACTACTATTCGATTTGGTGGGCTGCCCAGCACTTTTTAGGTGTCCAACATAAATTCTGACACCTTCTGCTCATCAGTATTTTTGGGCAAAAAAAGACATGCTGCAAAAATATCAAATATGAGATATTAGTTGATACAGTGGCCACTATATTTCACAAGCTCGCAAACCACGTCAAGGTTCCTCGTATCTTGCACGTCCATACATTAACAATTTACAAAAAAACACAGAAAAATGGGACATTATTTACTCAAAAACACAATAAGGCCATTCTTAGCATCATAGGATGTAAGCCAGCATGGTGCACTAGACATATCTGCATAAAGGGCACCCTTTTCTATTGCCTTATCTATATGCAATTATAATACCAGCAACCACCCCCTCACGCATAGAACATGTGTGAGTGGTTGCCTTATGCGTATTTTTGCATTTGTGCAATCTCTCCATGTATTATACTGTGGCTTTTCTGCATACTGTGTGAACAGGTATCAATTCAATGTGTAGTTTTTTGTCATCTAGTGGTGGGGTGTGTGAGCTACTGCTCAGCAATTACCTGCACCTGTTTTATCTTTCCCAAGTAGCACAGAGGCTTGTGTTGCCGCCTACTGGGTTCAGTCTTTAGTCCAGCCATAGAGTTGTAAGTATGGTCTTTTGTTTTTGGCTATTATTTATACCATTAATTATTGCCCCTTATGCTGCTATTTCAGTTTCCTATCATTAGGTGGTGGGACCCCATTTTAATTTGCTATGGGGCCCTATGAGAGCCAGTTACGCCCCTGTTTGTCAACCATCGGAGTCAGAGGAGAATGTGAAAAATGGTTCTGATAAACAGACGAGGTGGTTAAGTAAATTGCTGCTGAACATACGAAATTGGTGCTCCAACTAACCTGGCCAAATACATACCACACTGTTCCTTAGAATGGATGTTCAGTTACAGCAGATGAACAGCTTGAGGGTCATTGCTGTCTAAGGGAAACAGAAAGGCAAGACTACAGTGAGCAAAAGACCCCATGGTAAATTCATGGATGCCCCCCCCCCCCACTCCCCCCGCCTTCACAACCATGAGGCATAACTTCCAGCCCTTGGGGTTTAGAGCAAAATGTGAGATGGGGCCCCCCAGTTACTATGTGCCATTTACAATATTGATGTCTTCTTATGTTATAGAAGGGCTTTTGGGCCCCTTCAGGCTGCAGGGTCTGGTAGTGACAGCTACTGCTGCACCCCCTATAGCTATGCCCCTGGTTCAGACTGGTAGAGGTGGTGTTGTGGAGAGAGGATATTTTCTTGGGTCCTCTGATATCTTTGAATGGGCCTTTATAGCAACCTTCAACCTTATGGCCTAAGGAAATTTGTATCAGAAAAATGCACTATATCACAAGGGTCATGTAGTCAAGGATTGATTCCAAGAGCATGACAGTGAGATTTTCTTGCTTCTTTGGCTTTCGCATCTCCTAGATCTTAATCATATAGCTCAAGGGTGTCAAACTGAAATATACAGTGGGCCAAAATTAAAAATTTGGAAAAAGTTTCGGGCCAACCTTGATATTTACTGAAAAAATGTTTAGAATTGATGAAGTTTTTCCTTCTCATCAGATATAACGTTGAACCATTTCATACAGAAACAAACTTAAGTTTTGCTTAAACATGGAATCTGGCACACGCAAAGCTTAAAGGGGTTGTCTCACTACATTGATTCCTCTTACCTCAGTCCTGTTTTCATTTTGAATTCATGTTTACTGGCTACTATGCTGCAGTAGAAGCCAGGTCTGTAGCTATAGCAACCGGCGCTGGCAGCCTATCATGAGAGATTGAACAAGTCTGTAGCTATAGCGACCTGAGTAGCTGATGCAGCCCATACAAGAGGGGATATCTAGGAATAGGTAGGACACTGCTAATGGACACATATTTCAAAGTGACTTGTTTTTGCAAGATCTTTAACATAAAAAGCAATCCTTGTAGTGAGACAACCGCTTTAATGCATAGGCAAAGCCTAAGTGAGCGCAATGTAATGACAGCTCCTGGGTGGTAGAATGGGTGGTTCATAGCATGTCACTATCTCCATCAAGTTTATGTCAAATGCAAAAGCTATTCCACATGGGCCAATATTTATACAGAAGAATTTTAAACACCTAGTAGAATCTATACCATCTAGTCACATTATTACAACCACTTCCTACTTTTGACATAGGCAGCGTTTAACTCATGAAGAAAGTCACATGTGGTGCGCTGGCTTGGTTGGTATACAAGGTGTGTGACAGGCTGTCTGCCCACATATTCCTCCTTGTTGTCATGGGTAAAAGGGGCAAAAATGTAAGCAGGCTTCCGTCCTCAACAAGTGATTTTCAGCTTCCAGCAGCGCTTTCTGATCTTATATGCAAGGACTTGCTTTATCTGGATTAGTATCTGCTTCATCTTCTCTAATCTTCATTTTGCTGTATGTTGGTGAAATTTTAAAGGGGCTGTCTCACTACAAGGATTGCTTTTTATGTTAAAGATCTTGCAAAAACAAGTCACTTTGCAATATGTGTCCATTAACAGTTTCCTACCTATTCCTAAATATCCCCTCTTTTATGGGCTGCATCAGTTCCTCAGGTTGCTATAGCTATAGACCTGTCTGATCTATCCTGATAGGCTGCCAGCGCTGGTTGCTATAGCTACAGACCTGGCTTCTACAGCAGTCTAGTAGAAGCCAATAAACACGCCCCTGAATTCAAAGTGAAACCATGACATGAAAGCAGGACTGAGGTCAGATGAATCAATGTAGTCAGACAACCCCTTTAAAGCTTATGAACCAATAACTAGCTTTCCATAGAGTTATGGTTTCAACATACCATGGTCATCCTGGAACCAATTAATATTGTCTGTTGTGGGACAACTGTATTTACATTTAGAAAAACAAATGATAGCATTGTCCCACGGACCATATATACTGATAATTGTAATGAGGGTTGGGCACAGCTGTTCTACAATTTAGCATTGAGTTGTATTTACAGGTATACCTGCAGGCAGTTTGATAGCGTGGCTGCTCCATCCCCGTCCTGCACTGATGGTTTCCATGTTCTTGGTGATTGTTTGGTTTGGTTTTGCTGACATGATTTCATGAACACTCTGTAACAACATTTCCAGGATTTCTGATTTGTCGTTTCTTCATGGCGCAGCGTAATTGAAGATGACGTGTGTCACTAATAGGTTGTAAGCCAGCATGGTGTACCACACGTATCTGTATTTATGGCACCCTTCTGTATCGCCTCATTATATGCAATTGTAGTACCAGCAACCACCCCCTCAGGCATGGAGGGTATGTGAGTGGTTTTTCTATTGGTATTTGTGCAATCTTCCCATGCATTATACTGCGGCTTTTCGGCATGCTGGTGTGAACAGGTGTCAAGTTGGTGTGCAGTTTTTTATCTAATTGTTCCCTTAGCAGTGGGGTATGTGAGCTCTTGTTCAAGCAATTAGCTGCACCTGTCAATTTTTCCCAGTTAGCATAAATGCCAGAGTTGCCAGCTTCTGGGTTCAGTTTAGTTCAGCCATTGAGCTGTGAATATGCCCCCAAACAATGGAGTGTTTTTTGAGTAAGTAATGTCCCATTTTTTGCATGTTTGTTATAAGGACTTGCTTTATCTGGGTTAGTATCTGCTTCATTTTTTGTAGTTTTCATCTTGCATTATGTTGGTGACATTTTAAAGCTTATGAACCAATTACTAGCTTTCCCATAGAGTTATGGTTTCAACATACAATGGTCATCCTGGAACCAATTAATATTGTCTGTTGGGGGACAACTGTATTTACATTTAGAAAAAAAAGTGATAGCATTGTCCCACGGACCATATATACTGATAATTGTAATGAGGGTTGGGCACAGATGTTCTACAGGTATACCTGCAGGCAGTTTGATAGCGTGGCTGCTCCATCCCCGTCCTGCACCGATGGTTTCCATGTTCTTGGTGATTGTTTGGTTTGGTTTTGCTGACATGATTTCATGAACACTCTGTAACAACATTTCCAGGATTTCTGATTTGTCGTTTCTTCATGGCGCGGCGTAATTGAAGATGACGTGCCGACAGAACGCAGTTAGCAGATTAAAATGAGCCTCTCTGCTCCCATATAACCTAGTGCTGGAACATAATTGTCGATGACATTACACAATGATGACTTGCTCTTTAATGCTTCTATGCTTGAAAGGTTTATTAAAAGGGACAGTATCATCTAATCGCAGCTTTTGTTCTTTGAATTATTGAACTTGCGCTGTCTTCTGTTCTATCTTGTTTCTGGCGTGTGGCCTACATATGATAATCTCTGTACTGTATCGTATTTGGCTCACAGCAATGGGTGGAAGCAATGTTAGAAACACAAGGAAATCAAAGTACAGAAACAGACATGAAGGGTGCATAAAAAAGTACAGACATAGCAGAACTGAGTTGGGCCACATGACGTTGCCTGAAGTGTAATATAGGGCTACAGGTAACCCTAATACAGTATCACAACCCAGGAAAATTATGAACTACAGTATGGTGGTTCCTCAACATACAATATTAATTGGTTCTGGGAGACCACTCTATGTTGAAACAATAAGTCCATGAAAAACTGGTTGGTACCAAAGCCCAAAAATGTCGCCAACATTATCCAATCCGAATAAAGTCCTTACATATAATATGAGGAAGATGCTGCAAGAAGGAAATCACTTTTTATGTTGGGAACAGGAGCTTCTTTGGGTCATGTTCTTCATACATAATGTACCAGAAAAAAATAAAGCAGGTCACCCAGGCCATGTAGTACCGCACCGCACTGTACTGTAGAGAGGCTGTACTAGACCACCAATCACTGCATGCACCTCACTAATACATGTAAGAGCAGTAAAGGACATGTAGTACCACACTGTACTGTAGAGAGGAGCAACAACACCGCCAATCACTGTATGCACCTCACTAATACATGTAAGAGCAGTACAGGACATGTACTACCACATTGTACAGTAGAAAGGAGCTATAGACCGCCAATCACTGCATGGACCTCACTAATACATATAAGAGCAGTACAGGACATGTACTACCACATTGTACAGTAGAAAGGAGCTATAGACCGCCATTCACTGCATTCACCTCACTAATACATGTAAGAGCAGTACAGGACATTTAGTACCGCAATGTACTGTAGAGAGGCACTACTAGACCACCAATCACTGCATGTATCTCACTAATACATGTAAGAGCAGAACAGGACATGTAGTAACGCACTGTACTGTAGAGAGGTACTATTAGACCTGCAATCACTGCATGCACCTCACTAATACATGTAAGAGCAGTACAGGACATGCAGTACCGCACTTTACTGTAGAGAGGTGCTATAGACTGCCAATCACTGCATGTACCTCACTAATACATGTAAGAGCAGTACAGGACATGTAGTACCGCACTGTACTGTAGAGAGGTGTTACTAGACCACTAATCACTGTATGCACCTCACTAATACATATAAGAGAAGTCCAGGACATGTAGCACCACATTGTATTGTAGAGATAAACTATAGACCACCAATCACTGCATGCACTGCACTTATACATGTAAGAGCAGTACAGGACATGTAGCCCCACATTGTACAGTAGAGAGGTGTTGTAAACCGTTAATCATTGCATGCACCTCACTAATACATGTAAGAGCAGTACAGGACATGTATTACTGCACAGTACTGTAGAGAGGCGCTACAGACCACCAATCAGTGTATGCAACTCACTTATACATTTAAAATCAATACAGCAAATGTAGTACCGCACTGTACTATAGGGAGGCACTAATAGACCGCCAATTGTTGCATGCACCTCACAGATACATGTAAGGGCAATACAATACATGTAGTACTGTACTGTAGAGAGGGGCTATACACCGCCAATCACTGCATGCACCTCACTAATACATGTAAGACCTATACAGGATATGTGGTACCGCAATGTACTGTAGAGAGGCACTATAGACCACCCATCACTGCATGCACCTCACTAATACATGTAAGAGAAGTACAGGACATGCAGTACCGCACTGTACTGTAGAGAGGCGCTATAGACCACCAATCACTGCATGCACTGTACTAATACAGAAGTTTTACAAGTAAAATGTTCATGATAATTGGTTGGATCTTCCATCAATCACATCTGATGCAGATCAGCAGTGTCTGGGACAGTGTATGGGGAATGTGGTTTCTAGATACAAGGTCCCAGGAAAGACCATTGTATGCTGAGAATATTGTATCCTGAGGCCATTGTAACTTGAGGAACCACTGTACTGTCATAAGAGGGAATTATTTTATCGGACTGCAAAAATTATGCAATTCCAGCAAATGTATCAAAACGGCAGAAACTGTATTCCTCAAATTCGGACACAACATTCTACACATATTACACTTTTTTTTTTTTACTAACACGATTACATTACATGAACATTCTGCAACAAAAAATGGAGAACATGATTTAAAAATGTGTAAAGTTTTTTGTATTATTCTATTCAAGTCAGGAACCAATCTGCAGTAAAAAGGAAACATTTCTCTTCTGATCCAAGTGGCGATCAGACTGGATTAACCTTCCTACAAGACTTTTATAGATCTACATAATATTATAGTGCTCATCTTAGGTTGTTGTAGGTAATTGTCTTAGCCTTTTTTGAAGCCCCCACCTGTTCCTGCTGTAAGCAGCTCCTGAAGCGGCTATTCCACAGATGCACAGTGTACAGTAAATGGTAAGGAAGGCTCGTCACCTCTGGAGATCAGACCTTTTTTCCTCCAGTTGGAGGGAGAACCACCTAAGGGATTTTATATCTTAATATACATAAGTTTCATTCTTTTAATCTTTGCTCATAACAATAATAATAATTATGTAATCCTAGTTTTCTCGCTCATCTTTGTGCATGTTCCAACTCCTGGGCATCTTTTTTAAACTGATTCCAGGAATTGAACTGCATGTTCCAGATGAAGCCACATCAATTGGCAAAATTATGTTCCAATCCCATAAAAGACTGCACTATTCCAGTATTCTATACTGAAAGCATGCAGTACATTTCTCAGTTCTCCATTTATATTAATTAAAGGGAATGCTACAGTGTTTCAGGGTAAAATACTTGGTTAAAGGGGTTTTGCCAAGAAGGGATTTCCTCAGCTAACAGGCTGAATTTGAGCCTTGAGCCCTGAAAAGAGGAGCGTTGTGTTTCTGTGTTTAAAAAAACAAGTACCTCCTCTGTGATGTCATAGCACCACCTCCCCTGCACGTTCCTGAGGCTCACTCTCTGTGGCTGAGCAAACATTGTTTTGCTACATCACAGAGGAGAACTATTGTGCACAAGTTAATGGGTTTTGTTTTATGCCTCTTATCTGCTCAGGAGAGATTAGCTCGGGGCAGGCAGCTTTCTTTCATTCCTTCATGGATGCAGTGAGCCAAGGGAGCGTCTGCAGTTTTACTAAGATAATTACATTACAACCAGTGCATTCTCTATACAGGAGACAAAGGATAATTTTTCCACAGTCCCTTCAAAGCTGCGGGGGGGTGGAGAAGAAGGGCTGCTCAGGGAGCATCTGCAATCTTTACTCTGATAATTACATTAGAACTTGTGGATTCTCTATACAGGAGATAGAGACTTTTTTTCCCAGTCCCTTAAAAGCTCATTCATGTTCCCTGCCAGGAGATAAAAAGTTCAGACAACGCAAGCGCGGCCAGATCAGTGTCCTGCTCATGTCTAATGTAAACTGTCAGCTAATTAAGGCTCTAGCTGTTACAGGCTTCACTTTTTTTAATGACATATATTTAGAAAAGTGATTAAAAGTGTTGTATAATTTCATTGAATGGTCTTCAGAATAAGGGGACAGTGAATACAAGTAACTTTGCAATTAGATGTCATTAGCAAAGCTGTCTTGTATTCACAGTTTTCCTTATTTTCTGTTTCTGTTTACACTGATATCCAGTGCTGGTCGGATCCCTCCTCCTTGCATTTTACTAGCTGAGAACTCATTTACATTCTGTTCTGCCCCCGGTAGCAGTATTCACGGAGCTTGCATTCCTGTCTTTCACTCAAAGTTAGGGACCGGCACATTTTCACTCTGCATAGCCAGATGAAACAAGATAACACTGCAGGGCTTCTGCAATCAGGAAACAGCACAATTGTGTGTCGAATCCTTGCCTCTCCTGCATAGAAGGGAGATCTGTGCCGTTCCTAGAAAGCTGTAGCAAATCTCCAGCTGTGAGAGAAGAGATCAGTGCTCAGTCTAGATTGAATGCAGCCTGTTGGTATGTATACAGCTCTTACAAAATAAGGCTGCAGGGAGAGACACAGTGACATGTGGACTCAGAGAGGGGGGGGGGGAGTCTCGGGAGCCAGCAGGAATAGTGAAGGGGGGAGGATGTCACCCAGCTGGGAAGGGAAGAAACGCCCCTGCATTTCTAGGGTTGAGAAGCTGAGAGCAGTATGAATCAGCCAAACTAAAGAAGAAATGCATCCTCTTTAAATACCCATTTTGGAGGATCCCACATCAACATTACATTGTAGCAAAACCCCTTTTAGATGAGACGGGTACAGGGAGACTTTAGCTCCCATCATGTATTGCTGACATCTATTCCATAATGTTCTCCCTGTATTCCCCTGGCTGCTAAAGTGCTAGTCTCATATTGTGCTCCCTCACTGTTGAGCCCTCCCACTAGTGACTAGTTTAATCCCCTATGTACAATTAGCCAATAATGTATATTAATTAGTGTATCATCAGCACTTGCAGATCCTCAGTCCCGGTACCACCTGCCATACAACAGCTCTTTAGCCCTGGTACCACAGACATCAGCTCCTAAACCCCGACATTGCCTACATCAGTTCCTCAGCCCTGGCGCTGCCTAAATTAGCTCCTCAGCCCTGGCAACACACATATCAGCTCCTCAGCGTTGGTACAGCCTATCTGAAATGCACTTTTCTCCTTTACATACAAAACTAAAGAACCAGTTCAGTTATTTAGGTGCCAACTTAGTTGCTTTGCTGTACAGGACCCCATTATAAAAGTGAGAATAGAACTGCCTCCAAAAAATATAAAGTTATTGCAAGTAAACTAGTGAGAAGAAAGATTACTGCTAATTCCCATTACCAGTGCATAGACTGCTGTTTACAGCACCCTCTCAGATAAAGAGCTGCTCATTGACCCCCAATCATATAGACTGCTGCTCATAGTCCTCCGATCTCACATAGACTGCTGCTCATTGCCCCCAACTTATGTAAACTGCTGCTCATAGTCCTCCGATCTCACATAGACTGCTGCTCATTGCCCCCAACTCATATAGACTGCTGCTCATAGTCCTCTGATCTCACATAGACTGCTGCTCATGGCCCCCCTCTCATATAGAATGCTGCTCATTGCCCCCCGCTCAGATAGACTGCTGCTCATAGTCCCCTGATCTCATGTAGACTGCCGCTCATTGCCCTCCACTCATGTAGACTGCTGCTCATGGCCCCCCTCTCATGGTCTCCCAATCTTACATAGACTGCTGCTTATATTACTCCCCTCACATAGTCTGGTCTCCTTACACAATTTCTCATATACTTCTATTGAAACCTTTATTCCCAGCTTCAGAGAGCAGTAAAAAACACAAATAGAGAACTTACAAGGGATATACCTGCTGTCAGCTCTGCATTTTAACTAAACCTAATCCTAATAAGATCATATTCTGATAGGTACAGATCTCCATTCTGAGCCAACACTTTCCAGGACCAGTTCCCGGATCGGTGCAGGTTCCACCTTTTTTATTAACCTTTATGTAATTATTTTTAGTCCCACCTCTGATACCTGCAATAACCTCAGGCATGGGCTATTGAAAGTGTCAACTCAGAATGTAGAGGCTGTTATGCTTGCGCACGACTTTCCATACTGTTCTATGGGAGTTCTGACGACAGCCAAACACCACACTCTCCTGTACTCAGAACTCCCATAGAACAAAAAGGAGAGTCATGCGCAAGCGCAACGGGCTCTATACTCTGAGCCAACACTTTCAGTGGCCCATTCCTGAAATAGGTGTGGATCCCATAGCTGACTTTGAAGACATGCCTTATCAATATGCCATCAAAGTACATGGAGGGAACACCCCTTTAAAGGGAACCTGTCACATAGATTTTGCCCCCCCTTGCTGAGGACAGCACAAGCTAGTGTCAGACCTGCTGTTTCCAGCGCTGTGTCCCTTATTCTGTAAGATGCTCAAATCTGCAGTTTTCAGCCAGACAAGAGTCATGGAAAGAGTCTGTTCTTTTCAAACCCCGCCCACCTGAGATGAGCCCCGCCCACCTCAACTGATAAACCTATTTCTTTGAATAGGTAGAATGTGAATAACTGTCAGGTGGGTGGGGCTAGCCTTTGGTGGGCGGGGCTAACACCCGCTCATTTCTAAGATATGTGGGGTTAATGCTCTTTATCTAATTCTTTTTACATAATTAGGTACACAGCGCTGGAAACAGCAGGTTTGACACTAAGGCCTCGTCCACACAGCTTATTTTCGGACTGATATTAGCCATATTGAGCGCCGTATTTGCGCTCCAATACGGCTGAAATCAGTCCCAGGCATTACGGTAATCCAAAGTTCTCATAGAGAACTATGGATTCCGTCTCTCCTCCCCGCTCGGCGAATACGCCGAGAAGGGAGAAAGTGACATGCACACTATCCCGGCGGGAGCCATGAATAATGAGTGTCTATGGGGCAGGAGAGCTGCCAGCCCCCCGCCCCGCCCCCAATGCACGGCAGCCGGCGTAACTGCGGGGCGAAATCCGTACCCGCAATTACGTCGGCAATAAGCCGTGTGAACATTGCCTAACTTGTGCTGCCCTCAGCAAAGGGGGCATAACCTATGTGACCGGTTTCCTTTAAGCAGGTCCAATATACCAAGTAAAGCAATGTTTAGAAGTTTATGTACATGTATTGCACTGCGAAAAATGAATGGCTTCCTACTGTCATTGCAGCCTTTGCTGGATGGATGCACATACAGAACATTCCCTGCTGAAGTTCATTGTGGAGTTTGCTGCATGTAAAGCAGAGGAAACAAGCACGTTAACCTAATGCTACGTATAACAAAGATTCCTGATGCCTCCTAACATTGCAGTATCCTGGTGTGGTGCCTTTTTGCAGCAGCTTTTGCTCTAATGTTGTATGTCATTGCAGCTCCTGCTGTTTCAGTGTCTGCACAATGGATTCTCTTCTCTGGTGAATTGTAGGATAGGCAGCATTACAGCGGTCAATGTATTGTAGTCATAAGTATCTAGGAATAAATATACCAAGCACAGCTATTCTATTTTTCCAAAGTTCAGCTGCCTATCAGAGCTCATTGCTGCCCCCGCTGTTTCAGTGTCTGTTAAATCACGTAGGTGAAGTGATGTAGTGTCTACAAAAGGAAGCGTCTCCTACACATTTTTTTTTTAGTTTCTTTATCATCTTATTTCAAGAGCCATAACTCTTTTATTTCCTCATCGATGGAGCTGCATGAGGACTTGTTTTTCGTAGGATGAGTTGTATTTTTCAGTCGCACCTGATAGAGATACATATAACTTACTGATTAACTTTTATTAACCCTTTCAGGGGGGAATGGAAAAAAAGGAAATTTTTAGCATTTTAAATTGAGCACCATTCTTTGTGCAGCATAAACAACATGTCACCTTTATCTTGGAGGTCAGTATGAGGCCGGTGATACCAAATATGTATAGTTTTTAATGTTTTACTATTTTTTCACCAAAAAATGGCTTTTTATGGGTCGCATTCCAAGAGGCATAACTTTCTTAGTTTCCATCGATGTTGTCGGTGTCTGTGTTTTTTTTAATAATCCTATTTTGGAGTATGTATAAATAGATGATTAACTTTTATTTTTGGGGGATTAGAGAAATAGGAAAATAAACAACTCCGACGTTGTTTATTGAGGGATTTTCAACATAATTTAATATACATATATACAGTATCTCACAAAAGTCAGTGCACCCCTCTCATAGTTGTAATTATTGTATTATATCTTTTCATGGGTCAATGCTGCAGATATGACATTTTGATACAATGCAAAGTAGTCAGTGTACAGTGTAACTCAACACAGCCATCAATGTGTAAACTGTTGGCAACAAAAGTGAGTACACCCCTAAGTGAGAATGGAGAAATTGTGCCCAAAGTGTCAATATTTTGGGTGGCCACCATTATTTTCCAGCACTGCCTTAACTCTCTTGGGCATGGAGGTCACTAGAGCTTAACAGGTTGCAGCCACTGGAATCCTCTTCTACTCCTCCGTGATGACATCACGGAGCTGGTGGATGTTAGAGACCTTGCGCTCCTCCACCTTCCATTTTAGGAGGCCCCTACAGATGCTCAATACCAGGCATCTTCAAACTGCGGCCCTCCAGCTGTTGGGAAACTACAACTCCCATCATGCATTTATATAATCTATAACAGTGTTATAGTTGTAGTTTCCCAACAGCTGGAGGGCCGCAGTTTGAGGATGCCTGCTCAAAACGGTTTAGGTCTGGAGACATGCTTGGCCAGTCTAACACCTTTGCCCTCATTTTCTTTACCAAGGCAGTGGTCATCTTGGAGGTGTGTTTGGGGTCATTATCATGTTGGAATACTGCCCTGCGGCCTACAAGGGAGGGGATCATGCTCTGCTTCAGTATGTTACAGTACATGTTGACATTCATGGTTCCCTCAACAAACTGGAGCTCCCCACAGCTGGCAGCACCCATTAGCCCCAAACTATGACACTCCCACCACCATGCTTGACTGTAGGGAAGACACCCATTGGCTTTGTACTCCTCACCTGGTTGCCGCCACAAACGCTTGATACCATTTGAACCAAAAAAGTTTATCTTGGTTTCATCAGACCAGGACGACAGCAAAGCAGACACATTTGATGTAGTGTGTGGCATATGGTCTGAGCACTGACAGGCTAACCTTCCATCCCTTTTGGCAGCACTCATACTATTTTGAAAAGACAATCTCTGGATATGACACTGAGCATGTGCACTCAACTTTTTGGTCGACCATGGCAAGACCTGTTCTGAGTGGAACCTGCTTTGTTAAACCGCTGTATGGTCTCGGTCACCGTGCTGCAGCTCAGTTTCAGGGGGTTGGCAATCTTATTACAGCCTAGGCCAACTTTTTTCAGATACTAAAAGAGTTCTTTGCCATGAAGCGCCATGTTAAACTTTCTGGTGCCATGTTGAACTTGATCTTGAAACACTAACAAGTCACATGATACTGTGCAGGGAAAGTGGCAAATTGGGCACAATTTGTCCATTTTCACTTGGGAGTTTACTCATTGTTGTTGCATGGAGTTTAGACATTGATGACTGTGTGCTGAGTCATTTTGAGGACACCAAATTTACACTGTTATACAAGCTGTACACTGATTACTTTACCTTGTATCAGTTTCATATCTTCAGTGTTGTCCCATGAAAATATATGAGAGGGATGTATTCACTTTGTAGATACAGTATGTGTATATTTATAAACTAAATTTCTTGAATTTCTCTCCTCTGCCTTTCTCTCTCTGTGTGTCTCTCTCTCTCATCTCTATTATATATACTAATATATATATTATAATATAATATAAATATAAAATATATATATATATATATTATATTGTAAGGTGGCAGCTGGTATGGTCCTACTTGGGTGTATGTCCCAGCTAGATTTCTGGCTTACACCAGACAAAGAAGGAATAAGGAACATGTCACCAAGGTTACGCGGCCTTGGTGAGATAGAAGCCGGTCGTTTCTGTTATATCAGCCACAGTAGGTGGTTAACATACGTTTAAACGTAGTATGGTTGCTTCAGCCAAAACCCGGGACGGCTTCTATTGGGAGTAGGCAAAGCGTCGGGTGGGTGTCTACTCCCCTTGTTCCACCTGACCAGGATTTGGGCTAGCCTTTATAAGTCATGTAGTCAGCTGACCCGGGCTGTCTGTCATACAGGTCAAGGAGTTTGGGCCTGAGAGGTGTATCTCACGGGAATATCCAGGACCTCCCCTAAGCCTTTTGCTGAACAAGGTGTATTTGGAGGAACTGCACTGTGTATCCAGCGCTCAGAGACAGAGGCTTTTTTGTTTTACTTGTCATTCTGTTTGTATCTGGCAAACTTTTGCTGTATCCCTTTTTTTTCCCTAAAACACGGGGGCCCTAATGGAACCAACAACCTGTCTGTGTCTCTTTCTCTTTTGGGCTGCGATCCCCAGAGCAGAGCTAAACGCGGTGAAACTTTCAATAAATAAAATAAAATTTTATTAATATATAAATATTTTAATTTAATATATATATAATAATCACACACTATATATATATATGTATATATAACACAGTGTGTATAATATATAAATATTTTTATATAAATATAATATATATTAATATATATATATATATAATATATATATATATATAGTTATCACTTTTGCTAAATAACCACTTTTGACCACTTCCCGATACGTGTTCATAATAAAATGAGTGAGGTAAGATGTGAAAAAAAATCTACTTGTGTCATGTTTGTGGGGGGTTTGTTTTTACAGTATAATTGATATGTAGGGTTCTTGATATGTTACAGAACTATAAAAAAACAAAAAAAAACATTTTCTATTTTTTAAATTTGGCCCACACTGCCATTTACTATGTCCAATAACTTTTTTTTTTTACTTCCAGCTATGGACCTGAGTGACGGTGCACTTTTTATGGACTGAAGTGCACTTTTTATTAGTACCGTTTTGGAATACATGCAACTTTTTGGATCCCTTTTATACCAATTTTTAGGGGACGTAAAATGAGCGAAAAAACACAATTTTGGCATTTACATTTCCTCCATGGAGTTCAGTGTATGGGATAAATGATGTTATATTTGAATAGATTGTACTTTTATGGATGCGGTGATGCCAAATATGTGTTGTTGGTTTTTTTTGGTTTTTTTGCCAAAATGGAAGTTATTTGAGCTCCTAATATTTTTTATTTTTCTTTTTTATACTTTTAAACATTATTTATTTATTTTTTACTTGTACATTGTATCCCCCTAGGGTACTTGACCACTAAAGGGCTCGATCATTAGTATACCCCTTCCT
>JAODAL010020652.1:0-68896 GCA_025379985.1 Phyllomedusa bahiana | reverse complement strand
TTTTGTGGTGGATTGACCGCAACACCCTAAAGGAGAGACATAGGTACGGAGCATTTGCAGGAAGCTGATGACTGCCTTGATGAACTGGAAGCCCAACAAAGGCTCTGATTTATGTGGAGGACACAGCAGGGCATGGTGATTGACAGCTACAATACCTAGAAGCACCCGCTACTGCTATGTATTGTAGCAACAATCTATTAGATTGCTGAGTCAGGTTCTCTATAGTGCCAAGTAAATAAAAAAGGGAAAAACACATAAATAAAGTAAAACAGGTACACTGCCTTTTTCCCATTACAAACAGCAATTGCCTCAAAACATAAAAATTGGTAATTACACAAATTTGGTATCAACATGTGCAAATCAACATACTCTATAAATTTGTCATGTTATTAACCTGCATGGTGGTCGCAACAAAAAATGAACCCACAAAATGGCAGAATTGTAATTTTTCTTCATCTAACTGCACATAAAATGGAATAAAAAGTGATCAAAACGTCATACAAACCCCAAAGTGGTATGAATAAAAAACATCAGTCTGTCCTGCAAAAAAAAGCCCATTTCACAGTTCAGTATACAGAAAAATAAAAAAATTATGAGAATTATCAGAATACAGAGATTCATAAACATTGATTTACACAATAAAAACATTTTTATTTAAAATGCTAAAACATAAATAACAATATGAACTGGGTATCGTTGTAAAACTAACATGTCATTCATACCACAGGGTGAGCTCTGTAATAAAAAATGTATTAAAAAACAATACCAGAATTGGTGTATTTTCTTTATCCTGCCTTCAAGAAAAAAAACAGTCATGTGACCCCCAAAATGGTACTATTGAAAACATCCTACAACTTATCCTACTAAAAACAAGCTTTTATACAGCTCTATGCACTGAAAAATTAAAAAAGGTAAGGCTCTCAGAATGATAATGCAAACATTTTTTTTAAATATATTTTTTATGATTGTGTAAAAGCAGTGAAACATAAAAAACTATAAATTTGGAATCCTTGTAACTGTATCAACAGTAAAGTAAAGTAAAATTGACATATCATTTATGCCGCACAGCGACCACTGTAAGCAATAAAAACAAAAAAAAACACTACCAAGATTCTTGTTCCTAAAAACCATGATTAAAAGCAGTGTCAAATGAACCCCAAATGATAACAATGAAAGCAAAAATTATGATTGTCAGACTATGATGACATGAAAACACAATTTTTTTTACAAAACCACTTCTATTGAAAATTGGGTGACTTCTGAAAGGTTTCACCAGTACTTTGGAGGCTTTGCAAATGCGACATGACATCCACCAAAATCTGCGTTCCAAAAGCCAAATAGCACTGCCTCACTTCTACCTTTGCCATGCGCTCAAACAGCAGTTTACACCCACATATATGGTATTGGCAAACTTGGAAGAAATTGTGGAAAAAACTTTGGGGTGCTTTTTCTCCAGGACTCCTTGTGAAAACCTATTGTTGTGATGAAACATTTTCAGCTAAGACTGTATATTACTGGAAAAATTAAGTTTTCCATTTTCATAGCCTAATGGTAAAAAAATCTGTGAAACAACTGTGGGGTCAATATACTCATTATAGCCATGAATATGTTACTTAAGAGTACTTTATTGAGGTACTTTGTTTAATTGTACTACTTTGTTTAATGATATGTATATGTGTTGGACAACAGATCCCAACAACCCAACAGCAATATTTGTTTAATTGTACTGCTTTGTTTAATGGTATGTCTTTGTGTAGATTTTACCCCAGCTCTGTCTTCAATAATTACCCTTTGTTTATTTGTGTATTTATAGATACCATATTTTCCCCTTGAAGTGTTTTCTCTGTGCTGGTCCGTTTATAGCTCTACAATTTTTTGACACCTGGGTTCACTGATGATATCAATGAACTCCACATAACATTGTATAAGTTAAAGAGCTCAGGTCAATTTGACTGTCGGTCAATTTGTCATCTGTAGAAGTGCCATATTTGAAAGTGATATGCAGAAATGGGACAGAAGTGGGCAGAAGGGGGCAAGGAGAATCAGCTTTCCTGTGAGTAAGTGGTCTTTTTAAAATACACTTTATTCACCATGTTCACTATTACTATCTACCTGGCAGCCATTTGCTTCCTATCCTACTACTCAGTCATGCCCTCTGTGACTTTTATCCACATAAGCTCCTCCCTCCTTCCCTCATCTATGCATACATCCCCCACACTATTTTCCCATTTCGACTATCCCACACCATCTGCTTGCATATTGCCGCACAAACGCCGCTCATATACATCACTGAACCATCTGCTGTCACTAACATCTTCGCTTGGCCTCTCACAATTTACAGACTCTCCCACCCACAAGGATGGGAACTCTCTTAATCTGGTTTTCTGTCGTCTCTCCTCAATTTCTAACTTTACTAATTCTCCTTATGTCCTCTCTGATCATAACCTTATCTCCTTCACTATCACTAATTATCAGCCTTCTCTGGACACACCTGCATATCACACATTAATAAATATCTGCTCCACTAGCACTCAGGAACTCATAGACACCATACAGTCCTCACTGTCTCCAATCTCCTCCATCTCCTGTCCTGACCTGACAATATAATTTCCCACCCACCCTGGACAGATTGGCACCATTCAAATCCTGCAGAATGATGTTCCAGGTGTGCTGAACATCTGTGGAGAAAGTCAAAACTATCTGCAGACTTTCTCCACTACAAATTCATGCTTAGGACTTACCACACTGTCCTTCAATGTGCCTAAAAAGATTATTTCACCTCCCTCATCTCAACAGTACACAACAACCCAAATTGACTGTTTGACACTTTCCACTCCCTCCTCAGGCCTAAAGCTCAGACCTCGGTTACTGACCTCTGTGCTGAAGACCTGGCCACTCACTTCAAAGACAAAATCGACAGTATCCAGCAAAACATTGGATCTAGAGATGGGCGAATCGATTCTAACGAAGAGGAATTCATTTAGAATTTCAGGAAAACTTTGTTTCTGCACGAAGTCGAAGTTTATGGTAATTCACGGGAACGAAGCGTGTTTTTTATTGGTAAAATGTCTGCGAGCGCATGGCTTGATATGGGGCAGAGAAATCTGGGAGGAAGAAAGGCACACCCTCAATGTCATGTGCAGACATGAAGCTAATCAGCGACCGACGGGCTTCTGTGACGTCACAGCCCTATAAATACGGACACCATCTTAAATTCTCACAGTCTTTCCTGGCATAAGCATCGGGCTGCTGCTGCTCTATAAAAGTCATTATAAAACAACCTGCTTTTATCAGCGACTGGGGGGGAGGGGAGACCACCAGACGTCTGTGTCAGTTGCACACCTCTGCCTCAACCAGCGTTCTGTATCTGCTGCTCCATATAAAACATACTGCTTTTATCAGCGACTGGGGGAGGGGTGAGGGGGGGGGAAGACCACCAGAGGTCTGTGTCAGTTGCACACCTCTACCTCAACCAGCGTTCTGTATCTGCTGTTCTATATAAAACATTATAAAACAGACTGCTTTTATCAGCGACTGGGGCCAAAGAGCTTCACACGTGGTTCAGTTGCACACATTTAACGTTACCAGCGTTATCATTTTGTTTTAGTTTGTCTGGTGTTCTCCCTAAAGTCCAGGGTGGGTGTATTTCTGCCCATATACGCCTCAATTTCACCAGTTTTTTTCTGTAGGGTATTTTATATCCAAGGGTTAGTTTAGTCTGTTAGTGGGTTAATTTGGAGTCAAATAGAGTGTGTGTATTTTTGCGCCATAGACGCCTGAATTCCATTGGGTGTTTTTGTAGTTTTAGAAACTAATTAATATAGTGAACATAAAGCTGTCAGAAGATCAAAGAATTCAATCGCAAGTTTGGAACAGGTTGGCATATGTGAGGGCACAAGGGCTTCCCTTTGCAATGCTCAGAGCGGATGGCAGGACCTAGAATCAAGAAACAATGTTGGGTCAATTGAAAAATCGTGAATACTAAGTAGGTATCCAATATTCTTCATTAAAACTGTATTTACACCTTTATCAGTGTTCATTAACAAGTTATTCTCTGGAAGACTAACCTACAAGTCTTGCAGAGACTAGATACAACAGAGACAGAGTTCTCCTTCAGTACATAACGTTAACAAGAATCACCCACCAATGTAACTTATAAAGCATAAATAATCCAAACAACACAAAATCATAAAATATTGCATCAAAACTATAAATACTTTAGAAGACAGCGACAGGCTCAAAGACTGGCCCACCTTCTCGTTCAGTTCAGAAAACTACTATGTGGTCTGCGTTCTGCACCACTATACAGCGAGAACAAACTATTTTAGGACAGTCAGGAGGTACTTGGCAGCAAAGAGGTGGGGCAGACATCTGCTGCTTCTTGCAGTAGGCGGGCAAGTAGTGCTGTGGAGAGTGGCATGGGAGGTTATGTTGAGAGAGATCAAGCTCTACATATCGAGACCATTGAGGAGGACAGCATTGATGGATAAACACAAATTGATGACGATGTAGCCGATAGCACTTGGGAGCCGGGTGAAACAAGGTTTTCATCATCATTGTCGGAAGAAAAGGGCGTCAGGTTGCGTGTCAGGAAGCGGCGCCGCCAGCAAGTCAGTAGTGTGGCCGTGAGTCAGCAGGATGGCAGCATTGCAAGGTAGGGAGCCAAACGTCCATGGGGTAGACCACTCGCTTCGCATGTCCAAGAAAGTAGCGCCACGGGTGCTCACTGAGGCATTTGCGGTAGTAGTCACTCAGTGTGGAGCGTTGGTGGTGAAATCATCTACTCGGCGGTGTGGCAGTTTTTTGCAAAGGTACCGGAGGAGCCAAACATGTGTATATGTAGAATCTGTGGGCAGAAAGTGAAGCGTGTCCAGGGACCTAACATTGGCACCACAGCAATGCGTCAACACATGCAGCGTCACCATCCAGTGGCCTGGGAGAAACGTGTCTCAGATGTGGTGGTCCACCCTGCCGCCGCAACAACAGCAGCAGCACCCAGTGGCACGCATGCCAGTGCAGCCAGTCAAGGCTCCCCACTTGTGGTGCCAGCAGTCGCTCACCGAGGCAATTGCCAAGAGACAGCAGTATGCGTCCAATCATCCGAAGGTGCAGAAGCTGACCATGCTCTTGTCCAAGTTGTTGATACTGCAAGCCCTCCCTTTGCAAATGGTGGACTCTGCACCATTCAGAGAACAAATGGCTTGTGTCGGGCCGAGGTGGAGAGTCCCAAGCCGTTATTCCTTTTCGAAAAAGGCAGTAGCAGCCCTGCAGAAATATTTAGAACAGAAGGTGGGTCAGTCCTTGAGCCTATCGGTGTCTGCCAAGGTGTACCGCATCGCAGACGTGTGGAGCTGTAACTACAGTCAGGGCTAGTACATGTCCTTTACGGCCCACTGGGTGAATGTGCTTCCTGCCCAGCCAAACTAGCAACTAGGACAGGAGACGCCGTTTTCTCCTCCACGTTGTCAAACTGCTTTTCCTGCGCCAATGTCCGCCTCCTCCTCCACCACCATCTCAGCCTCCACAAGTCTACGTGATGTTTCATCATACCACATGTGTAGGGCACAGCGGTGTCGCGCAGTTCTACACCTGGTTTGCCTGGGCGAACAAAGTCACACAGGGGAGGAACTTCCCCGCGTCATGCTACACGAAATCAATGAGTGGCTTTCTCTGCGACAACTGCAAATCGGAACCATGGTTACAGACAATGGAAGGAACATAGTGTCTGTGCTGCACTGAGGAAGGCTGAGCCATGCACCCTGCATGGCGCACATGTTCAATCTGGTTGTCAAAAGATTACTGAAGTCTTCCACTCATCTGCAAGACATTCTAAAAATGGACAGGAGTACTCCCCTGTGTAATTTTGATGTCCGCCAGTAGCAGCTTATGCGTGACACCTGTCGTTTTCTCAGGTCCTTTGAGGAGGCCACGTTATTTGTCAGTCGCCAGGACTATGGGATGAATAACGTCATTCCACTGCTTCATGTCCTGGAACAGATGCGACTACATCTCACAGCCACATGAGTCCGGTGGGAGCTGAACTGGAGGAGGAGGACATTGGAGCACAAGCAGTGTCTGGCGAAATTAGTGTTTTTTCTACTCAGGTGACAGGAGAGTAGGAGCAGGAGGGAGATGAGGAAGACGAGGCAGATGACCCAGACACACCGTAGCAGTATACAGTGGAGATGGAGACAGGGAGTCCCTTAGAGTCACTTGTGCAGATGGCCTGCTGCATGCTGATTTGCCTGGCTAGTGACAGTCAAATAGTCACCATCTGACAGAGGGATGACTTCTGGCTCTTCACCCTTTTGGTGAAGCAGCAGTTGGTGGCCTACTTGGACAGCACTCTGCCACCCCAGGTAGAAGATCCACTGGGCTACTGGGCAGTCAAACTGGATGTGTGGCCACAACTTGCCGAGTTTGCACTGGAGAAGCTGTCCTGCCCGGCCAGTAATGTGGCATCAGAGTGAGTGTTCAGTGCGGCGGGGGCCATCGTTACCCCAAGGAGAACCCGCTTGTCCATCCAAAATGGGGAGAGACTGACCTTTGTCAAGATGAATCAGGCATGGATTGGCCACAATTTCCACACACCAATGCCTTATGCATCAGATTAAATCAGCCATGACGCCTCACCAAAACTTTGAGAAATGAGTCTGGATTCTAACTACCTACCTTAGCCACTATTCTGATGCTGCCACCCACCTGATGCCACATATCTGCTGCCAGTTGCTCCATCTGCCTCCTACCATCTTTACTAGGGACTGGTAATGCCACCCACCTCCACACTCTGTCATTGTGCCACTCTCTGGCCTCATGCTACTGCTGCTGCCGCCACCTCCACACTCTGTCATTGTGCCACTCTTTGACCTCCTGCTGCTGCTGCTGCTGCTGTTGCTGCTGCAGCCACTTCCACTCTCTGTAATTCTGCCACTCTGTGGCCTACTGATGTTGCTGCCACCTCCAGAATTTGTCATTGTGCCACTCTGTTGGCTCCTGATGAAGCTGCCACCTCCAGAATTTTTCATTGTGCCACTCTGTGGCCTACTAATGCTGCTGCTAACTGACCGCTATCTCACTGGAACACCCTGTGGTTTCCTAATGCTGTTTCCACCATCCACCACTCTATGACATTGCCACAATGTTTGGTTTTCCCCTTCTTTTCATTTGTCAGACTGAATGAAAAGGATCAGGATTGTCTGATGATTAGCTAGCTAAAAGCAGGAGTGGATACAGAACACAGAAGACATGCAAATATTCCATTTACTGGTCATCTCTGTTTTGGAAACACTCCTGTTTGTTTTTGGCTTTAGCAATACTGATGGATGAGTGACCGAACGCGGACATTGATGGATGACAGGCAGGGCAAAATGATCCGTGATGTCAACGCAAAATTACTGCCGGCACCCTCTCCACTCATTCGGGGGGCCTCTACATGTATCAGCGTTTAACAGAACAGGTTCTGTCATATTCTGTGGAATCATCTGGTGACGGTGTAAAGCTCTGGTCTCATGGAGTGACCATTGCTGTGACGTCCCCTTACTGTGCTGCGAACTGTGCCAGCTTCAGAAACCTACTATTGTGTTCTTTGACGCTATTGTAGGATTTTAGCTCTCAGCTCGGTTTTTTCCAGCTGGCGCTGACATGACTTTGTCAGGCTGCGTTCCCACTTCAGTTATTTGGTCAGTTTTGCCCCTGTAAGTGCCCAGAGAAGTGAAGAGTGAAGCAATTCTAAGAGCGGTGTCTGTCATGTGCGTGTCATACTAAAACATAGCATTGTATGAAGACCAAACCACGCTCCCTATGCATATTTGAGCATGGCTCAACGTTCTACAACACCTTACAGGCTCGCTGCAGCCAGGAAATAGCTGTTTTTTTAACATGATTTACCGCAAATAAATTCAGGTCGAAACGATTTTTGTTGGAAAATTCGGCGAACTCGGCAAATTGAATTTTTTAGAAATTCAACCATCTGTAATTGCATCTCAATCCCCAAGTAATACCCATCCTGTCCCTCCCTGCATGACCTATAGTCTGCTATCAGCCCTTGTCCCGATGACAGAAAGAAATGTCCAGGCTTCTCATGTTTGCTCGCCCCACTACTTGCTCTAGTAACCCCATTCCTTCCCACCTTGTCCAGTCTATTTCTCCAGCTGTCCTCTCTCAACTTACTGCAATCTTCTTCCTCTCTATCTCCACTGGGATCTTTTCATCTTCATTTAAACACGCTGTTATAACCCTTTTACTAAAAAAACCCACTCTGGACCCAACCTGTGCTACTAATTACCCTCCAGTCTCTAACCTGCCCTTCATCTCTAAACTCCTGAAACTCTTGGTCTACTCCCACCTAATCTGGTATCTCTCTACAAACTCTCTTCTTGATACTTTACAATCAGGTTTGTGCACTTTACACTCCTCAGAAACTGCTCTAGCTAAAGTCCTCTCCTCTTTTCAATCTATACAGCCCCCATTGGACAAACCATTGGATAAACCATTTGGTTTACAATGGCTATGCTGATGACACTCAACTATACACCTCTTCCTGTGACATCGCTCCTGCCCTGCTACAAAACACCAGTGACTGTCTGTCCGCTTTCTCTGACATCATGTTCTTCTTCTATCTTAAACTAAACCTCACTAAAACTGAACTTTGTGTCTTTCCACCACCACCACCTACTAACCAATCCCCCTCTGCTATTTCTTTTCAGTGTGTGGTACTACCATAACTCCTAGGCACAAGGCCCGCTGTCTTGGGATCATACTAGATTATGATCTGCCCTTCACTCTCTATATCCAAACACTTGCCTGCTCCTGTCACCTGCACCTCAAGACCATGTCCAGATTCTGTCCTTTTCTCACTGTGGAAACAACTCAAACTTTCATTGTTGCTCTTATTCTTTCTCGTATTGACTACTTGCTTATCGGTCTCCCTCTTTGCGAACTCTCCCCTCTCCAATCTGTCCTAAATTAATGCAGCAGCCAAGCTCGTCTTTCTTACCAGCCACTATACTGATGCCTCTACCCTGTGTCAGTCACTGCGCTGGTTGCCCATTCAGCACAGGATACAATATAAAATCATCACACCCACCCATAAAGCTCTCCACAGTGCTGCACCTCCCTACATTTCCTCCACACGTCTTTCCCATGCCCGTCTCCAAGATTTCACACATGCTGCACCAGCTCTCTGGAACATGTTACTGTGTACACCAGGCACAATCATAACCTTCAGTTTTAAGAGTGCCCTGAAAATACATCATCTTAGACACACCTACCAAGATCCCTAATTGCAAACCGCCACCTTCTTTCTCACACATTTCTGTCTCAGAGGAACTTATCTGTATATAAATGTACTGTGTGGGTGGAAGGTTCATCCATTTTTTATGTAAACCACCCCATATTTATGTACCATCGCTGGAAATTTGTAAACTTATCATTTCTCACCCTTTGTCTCACTCACACACCCTAATATATTGTAAGCTCTTGCAAGCAGGGTCCTCACGTCCTGTATCTCATCTGTCTTTTTGTCTTTACTTGTACCCTCTAAATTGTAAAGTGCTGTGGAATTTGTTGGTGCTATATAAATAAAGATTACTATTATTTTTAAAAGGGTTATTTTCCCAAATAAGCTTTCGGGGTTTTATTTTTTTTTGGACTTAGGGTGTCCAAAAATCTATAATGGCACCTAAAAATAGGTGAAAGTGAGACCGAAAGTGAGACTGAAAAGTTCAGAAGGTGCTCCTTCTGTTCAGAGGCTTGTGGTTGAATCAAATTGCGCACCAAGAACATACGTGGGATATCTCTGAAAACAGAAGAATCAAGGGAATCAATATTGAGTTGCTTTTCCTTGGTAACATCTACTGTTTTTCAGTAAATAATGAATTAAAGTTGAAAATCTACAAAAATTTCACCTACACTTTGCTTTAATTCCTGAGTAACACCTAAAAGGTTAACAAACATCCTATATGCTCTATTAAATATCTTAAGGGGTCCAGTTTCTTAGATGGAGTAACTTATGGGTGTGTCTAACATATAGGTCCCTCAAAGCTGGACTGGTCCCTAAAAAATATATTGTTGCAAATTTTCTTGAAAATTTGAAAAAATTATAAAATGATGCCAGCATAAAGCAGACATATTGAAGATTCTAGTTATAAACAAATTTTCACGTCATTTTGATATTTTTCACAAATAAACAAGGATTGTATGGAACAAAATTTATTATGAACTTAAAGTACAATGGATAAGTAAAAGTATCAAAAAGTTATTTCCACATATAGTGACACAGATTTTAAAATTGTGCTCTGTCTTTATGGGGTAGAAATGGCTGAGTGGTAAAGGGGTTAAACCCCTTTAACGCACCCTGCCAACTTTGACATCGGGCATTGCAGGTTGACGTCTCAGTGACTTCATGAACTTTACAGCAAAATCGGTTTTGCAGTGTCTGGGTGAAAGCTTTGAGAACAGAGCTGTATTTTCACAGCCCTGTTCCCATGCACCCTCTGCATACCCAGAGGTTTCATAAACCCAGCATAATAAAAGGGTTTTTCCCCCCCTTCCCGGTGATCGGACTCCCGCTGACCACAGAGCCGGGAAATGTCTGCACATCCCCCTGGGGACCTAAAGTGCCCCAGGGTTTGTTTAAAAAGCCTGTTTCGGGCCACTGTTCTCCCCCTTGTTGCGCTTGTGTAAATGACACGTTTTAATTTAGAAAAGGGGGAAATTTGATTCAAACAAAGTGGAATTCTTAGAATTTCAGGAAAACTTTGGTTCTGAACGAAGCAAAGTTTGGGGTACTTGGGGTAAAACGAAGTGTGTTTTTTCATTGATCAAGGCTGCAGCCATGGTTTTTCAGGGGCAAAAAACTCGGGAGGAAGAAGGGGAAACCCTGCATGGACTGTGCAGAGATAAAGCCAATCAGAGACGGCGGGATTCTGTGCGTCCCCGCACTATAAAGTCCCGGGCGCACGTGGGAGCTCATACCGCCTCATGTACAAACCAGGGAAGGTGCTGCCGCAGCGATTGTTACTGAGGAACTGATTTTTATACAGCGTTTTTGGGGGGTTTTCTCAGCTTGTCTCAGGAGAAACCTTTTTTTTTTTTTATTTTAAAAACGTTCTAAATTTTAAATTTTTTTTTGGGGTTAATTTTTGATTTTTGAAACAGGTTTTTTTCCATTTTTTTGGGTTTTTTTTTGGGCAAAACCATTTTAAATTTTTTTCCTTTGCTCCGAATTGAATTTTTCCCCCAAAAATTAACTTTTTTTCCTGTGAAATTCCCCTTTTAAAATCCGTTTTTTAAAAAAACTTTTTAAAATAAAAATAATTTTTGGTGGTTCAATTCTTTGGCGCAATTTACTCCCAGGGTTATTAAGCTTGTTTTTCACTGTGGTGACTCCAAAGAAACTCCCCTTTTTCCCCCGCCAAAAATATACTTTTTCCTGTAGCTTAATTCCAAGCAAAGGTTAATTACAATTTTATTCTTTTGTGTGGCGTAAAAAACCCCGCATTGTAACAGCTAAAAAAGCAAATTTTTTTTTTTTTTTTTTTGGGGGGGGGGGGGTTTTTTGGTGGTTTTGGGCCAAAAAATTTTCTTTTTGGGGAACCCCCCCAATCACGGGGTTTTTACGGGTTACCGGGGTTTGGGATAAAAACCCCAGCACCAAAAATTCCAAAATTTTTTGGGGAATTTTAAAAAATTTAATTTTTTTTGTTTTTTTTCGAAAAAAGCTTAACACACAAAGTTTTTGGTGTTTTTTTTGGGGCGTTTACCCGGGTTGTTCTTAGTGGGTTCTTTGGAATCAAAAAAGGGTGTGTATTTATCATATTTTCAATATTTCATCAAACAGTGCTGTACCAAAATTTTAGAACAAAAGTATGTCGCAGAGGGTGGAGGTTTCGCCTGCAAGTGGCGAGGCACAATATTTCCCGGGCAGGCCCGGTTTCCCGCACGCAAGGGGACGTCGCGCAGGGGGGATGGTGTGGCCCCAATCCCCTTTATTAGGCCCGGGTGCGCTGCAACCCAAGGGGGTTTTGATTGTTATATCTCCCCCCTTTCCCCTTTAATTGAAAAAATAAATCTAATAAAAAAATTTGTTGGATGGGGAGGGTTTTTAAAAAAATGTTAAGCCTCTTCCCCCGGTTCCCTTAGCCGGCTCATGTGGGGGGGCCCATTTTGGGATGCAATTTTAGGAGGGCTCACCTCCCGGGACAAAATTTGGGGGAAAATCCCGCTCTTGCATAGGGCAAAGTTAGAGTTAGATGGGAGGGGGCATTTGTGAGGGGTTCGCCCGCTAAAGACCCGGGGAAAGAGGCGAAAAACCAAAAAAATTGTTTTAAATTAGTGGTTAAATTTTTAGGTAAGGGGGTATTTTAGGGGGGGAAACCATATTTTGGGGGTGATTTTGGGAAAGAATGTATTAGGGCCAACGGGGGGGTAAAAAAAGTTGATTTAAGAAAAAGGGGGGCCCCGGGGGGGCAGGGAGGGACAGTATACTAGTGGGGGTGGCGGAAAATGAAATTTTGGGGGGGGGGATTTTTTTTTGTAAAATAGGGTTGGGTTTGTAGATTTGGGGAAAATAAAAATGGGGGACAAAAAGGGACCACCCCTCTCCAAAAAAAAGGTCACCTTTGGTCCCGGGGGTTTTGGTCAGATTGGGGTTTCCCTTCCCCCGGAAACGACGAAACGCCAGGGCAGCTGCCAGCGCCGAACTAACCCCCAAAGGGGGCTTTTTTTGCAATTCCCTAATTTTTTGTTGAAAACCCTGGGGTTTTTTTTTGAAGGGGGTTCAAAGGGAAACAACGTAAAAATCCCTTTTTGAAAAAGTACCGTTTGAGTTTTTGGGGGCACCCTCCCTTTCCAAATGGGGTCCTTTCCCCGTTAAAACCCAAAAGGTTTTGCCACGGAAGGAGGGTTTAACCGTATTTTTTTCCAAAAAAACATCCAATTTTTAATAATTTAAAAAAGGGGCCTTTGAGCATCGGTTTTTTTTAAGGGAACTACTTGATTAACAGGGCAAAGGGGCCCTTTTTTTACGCCCCCTTAAGGCTCCCCAGGCAAAACAACTTAAGGGGGGTTCTTTCCCCCGGAAATGGGCTCGCCCAAGGGCCCCCCGTCCCCAAAACCCCCAAAACTACCTTTAAAGCGTTCCCAACCAATTGTAGGGAAAGGGGTTTTTAGATTCCCACTGGCTTGTCCAACAATCACAAAGGGGGGGAACGGCTCCGGATAAAGAATGATGGGGCTTTCTGGAATAAATGGAACCTTATAAATTTTGGGAAAAAAGGGGGGTCCCGGGGGGATTCCCCTCCCCCCCATCGATGTGTTAACGGTTTAAAAGGGTTTAATCCCCACCGTTTTAGAAGATTTAAAATCAGGAAATTAGGACTTCAAATTTTTAAAGCCAACCTCCCGATTTTTCGGGCCGAAGGGTCCCCCCCCAAACCCTGAATTTGGTGTTCCCCCCCTTGGGAATTGTGGAATTTTGGCCGATGTTAAAAAAAAACCATTAGTTTTTTTGACCGGGGGTCGTCCCCCTGTGTATTTGTTCACCAGGAAAGGGGCCCCCCTTTGTTGACCCTGGGACCCGTTATTTGCCCCAAAAGGCTGTACCAGCACTTCATAAATATGTAGAACAGATAGGTGGGCCAGTCTTGAGCTTATCGGTTTGTTCCAGGGTGCGCGGCAAGTGCGGACGTCTGGAGCTGTAAATACGGGTCAGGGCCAGTACAGTTCATTTCCTTTACGGCCCAATGGGTGAATGTGACTTCCCTGCCAGGAACACCAATACAACTTTGGACAGGAGACGCCGCTTTCTCCTCCACTGTTGTCAAAACTGTGCTCCTGCGCAATGATCCGCCTTCTCTCCTCCACCACCTCACATCTCAGCCCCACACAGTACTGCTCCATTGTACCACATTGTGTAGGGGCCCCCAAACCCCCACCACAGCTGGGGTCACGCACGTTCTACATCCTGGCTTGCCTCGGCGAACAAAGTCACACAGGGGTAGGAACTGCTCGCCATCATGCAGGCAAGAAAATCGGATGTGTGGCTTTCTCCGCGCCAACTGCAAATCGTAACAGGTGACGGACAATTGGAGGAACATGGTGTCCGCGCTGCAGCCGAGGAGGGATGGTCCCCATGCGCCCTGCATGGCGCAACGTGTTAATCTGGTTTTTGAAAAGTTTACTGAAGTCTCCACAGATCTTCAGAAGTTTCTGAAAATGGCCAGGAAACTGTGCATGCATTTATCCATGCGTACAAAGCCAGGAAACACCCTCTCGAGTTGCAGCGGCAAAACGGCCTCCACCAACACACTTCGATATGCGATGTTTCCACGTTGGAATTCCGAGCTGAACTGTTGGACCGACTGTGATGAACAGAGTAGGCATTAACGATTTTTTGATGATCCCAGGCGGACAGGGGTACTCCCTTGTGTAACTTTTGATGTTCAGACATGGCGCGTCATGCGTAACACATGCCGTTTGTGTAGCTATTCGAGGTAGGCCAGTTATTTGTCAGTCGCCAGGGATACGGCGAATGAATAACGTCATTCCACTGCTTCATGTCCTGCGAACAGATGCTGGAAAATCTGTTGGGGCAGGGGACTGGAGATGTGGCGATACCATCTCGCGGGCCCACATTGAGTCGCTGTTGAGTTTGTTTTAGGTCTGAAATGAGGAGGAGGAGGACATTAGGGAGAGAAGCATTGTCTGAGTGAATTGAAATGAGTGGATTTTTCTACACAGTGACAAGAGAGGAGGAGCGAGGAGCAGCTGAGGAGGTAGATGGAGGATGATGAGAGAACGAGGCAGATGCACCACGCATGCACCGTGGCAGTTTAATGTGGTGAATGACCACGGCGCGGAGCCCTCGGAGAGTCACTGTGCAGATGGCCTGCAGCATGCTGATTTGCCTGGCTAGGTGACAGCCCCGAATAGTCAGCATTCCGGCAGAGGGATGACTTCTGGCTCTCCACCCCCCACCGTATAGGACCCTCGCTACCAGTCCAAAATGGGATCCTTTTTACCAGCTATTGAGAGGTGAGGACAAACTTAATTACTATAGAGTAGGACAATCCTCGTGTCGTTGCGTGCCTTTGTTCCCGGCATCGTCCTAGTCTGACAGGTCTGACGGGGGGTTCTCCAGCGTCTCACGTACTACTGTGCCGCGGCTGCTGGTGGAAGTTGGGGTGTAGCTCATCAGAATCAACCTGAAGTCTGGGTCACTTGTATGAGCAGGCTTCCTTCACCCGCCTAGTGAGGATGTGGTAGTCGCTCAGCAGCAGCAGGGACCTGGAGCTAGTCCTGATACCAAACAGGTGGTGGCCTACTTGAAGACTCTGCCACCCCAGTTAGAAGTATCCGCTGGAGACTACTGGGCAGCCAAACTGGATGTGTTGGCCCGAGTTTCACAGTGGAGAAGCTGTCCTGCCCGCAAGTAGGTGGGCTCAAGACGGGTCTTCAGATGCGCGGGGGCCATCGTTACACCAAGGAGAACCCGCTTGTCCACGGATATGTGGAACGACTGACCTTTGTCAAGATGAATCAGGCGTGGATCGGCCAGAGATTTCCACAACACCAATGCCTTAGTAGCTTCAGTCTGGGTTCAAACTACCTTCCCTCAGGCCACTATTCTGATGCCGCCCACCCGCCTGATGCAACACATTTGCTGGACAGTTTCCCCCATCTCCTACCACCATCCTTTACCAGGGACTGGTATTGCCACCCACCTCAACACTCTGTCCATTGTGCCACTGTCTGACCTCATGCTGCTGCTGTGCTGCTGCCGTTAACCTCCACTCTGTGTCATTGAGCCACTGTCTGACCGTCAAGCTGCTGCTGCCGGCCCTCCACTCCTGTCATTTGTGCCACTCTGTGGCCTACTCCAGTTTTTGGCCACCTCCAGATTGAGATTGTGCCACTGCCTGACCTCATGCTGCTGCCGCCGTGACCTCTGCTCTCAGTTATTGTGCCACTCTGTGGCCTCCTCCTGTTTTGCCACTCCAGAATGTCAATTGTGCCACTGTCTACTCATGCTGCTGTGGCTGCGACGTCACCTCCACACTCTGTCACTAATGTTGACACCTGAACTCTCAGCTTTTTTTTTCACTTTCGCTTGAATGAACTTTATCCAGCTACAATCCCTGGTGCTTGAGTTATTTTGATCAGTTTGCCCTCTTTAAGTAGTGTTGAAGCGATACGTTGTCTATCGTCATCGATCGATAGTAGTTAGCCTGCCACCATCGATAATGTTTTCGATAGTCGATCATCTTCGATGACCATTAAAGTCCTATGGAGAGCAAAACACCTTCATTCTTGACACCCAAACAGGCTGGAAGAAGCTGGAATAACAGCCACAACAATAAAGGTACCGGCTACATATTAGGCACAACCAGATAGGCTATCAAAGCCGTACAGAAAAAAAGTCACACACACATTTCACTTATCCCTGTCTTGCACCACAGCATGACCCTTAAACCTGCACAACCACACAAAATTAAAAAAGTTCCAGAAGGCAGTATGAAAATGACCATCATTTTACTTGAACTGGAGACAGTTAATATCCCTGTCCTGGAACGCAGCATGAAGCCCCAGAAACCTGCATGACCCCCGCAATTTAAAAGTGCCTGAAAAATCAGTCTTTCAACCACCATTTTTAGTTTGAACTGTAACATTGACTAAACCTGTCCCTGGACAATTTTGACATTAAACATGTGCCTGACCCCCAATTAAAAAGTGCCTGAAAAAGGAGTCTTTCAACCACCATTTTATTATGAACATGGACATTGACTATACCTGTCCTGGGCCACAGCATGAGCCCCAAACCTACATGACCCTCACATTTAAAAAGTGCCAGAAAAAGGAGTCTTTCAAAACCACCATTTTAGTTTCATGGACCATTTGGCTATGACCTGTCCCTGGCCACAGCATGAGCCCCAAACCTGCATGAACCCCCACATTAAAAAGTGCCGAAAAAGAGTCTTTCAACCCACCATTTTTAGTTGAACTGGACATTGACTATACATGTCCTGGGGCCACAGCATGAGCCCCAAACCTGTCATGACCCCCACCATTTAAAAATTCCGGAAAAAGGAGTCTTTTCAATCACCATTTTAGTTTAACTGGACAATGACTATATCCTGTCCTGTGCCACAGCATGACCCAGGGCCTTAGTACAGTGGTGGCGATGAGAAGCCCAGGCTGTGTCCGTCAATCTATTAACACGCAGTTAAAATGTCCCTGATTTGACCGCAGCTACTAAACTGTCGTGCTGAAGCAGAGTGCGAAGCGTGAAGTGTGAGAACTCCACCTTCCTCAGTACGAACAGTCCAATATCTGGGAAGCGTCTTGCCCTCCGTATGAGTGTGGACCACAAATTGAGCTCACTTGGAAATGACTGGTGGTTAACTCTCCTGTTTACACCCATGAGCCCTATCTTGGCATTCTTTTTCTCATTTTACTCAACGTGCTGGAGGAATGGTCTCTGTAACTTTGTTCTCTGTCCGTTGCCTCCATACTCCAATGGTCCCACCCCTCAGAATAACCCACACTGGTCAGTTTTCTGTACCTCCTCTTGTACTATTCAGAGGAATTATTTTAACAGCTATTTTGTACATCGAAGTTTTCTTGTTATTACTTTATTCTAGAAAACACCATTATTTAAAATCGGATGGAATCCACTCCATGTCTTGTTCTCTTTTTATAATTGTATTAAAAGGTTGTCTCAAATAAAGGGATTTGATAAGCTATGTATTTAAAAGATCTTGCAAAAACAAGTCATTGGTTTTGCAAAATGTGTCCATAACATGTCCTACCTATTCCTGTTTCTGACAGCAACCATCACCCTTGAGCCACGACTATGACCATTGTGAAAGAACAAATGTCTGGTTAGAAACAACAATTTTTAGAATAGGACCTGTAGTATAAGCTGCATGTCACCGCGAAAAAATGCCTCCAAAAATTCAAAGCATTACCCTTGAGCCACTTTGGACAATGTGGAATAGAACAAATGTCTGTAGAAACCACATTTTTTTAGAATAGGACCTGTTAGTAATAGCAGCATGTCCACAGCAAATGCCCCCACAAATTCAAACATGATCCATGAGCACTTTTGATCAATTTGTGTGAATAACAAATGTCTGTTAGAAACACATTTTTCTTAGAATAGACTGTAGATATTGCTGCGCATTTCACAAAATGATAAAAATGACTGTTCTCAGCCTCGTTAAAAATTGTGAAGGAGGAAATTGCCACTTAAATACACATTTCTATTCCAAAGGTGTCCATGATTATTGCTGTATACTCACAGTCAACAAGACCCCAAAAAATTATAAAATATGACTTCTCCAGCCACATGTTATAAACAGTCTGTGAAGGGTAGAAATTGCCATCTTAGAAGCCACATTTTCTTTCCAAAGACCAAGATTTATTGCTGTATCTCACAGCAACACAGACCCCAAAAAATTATAAATATGACTTCTCAGCCACTGTTAAAGAATTGTGAATGAGAAATGAGCCCGACTAAGAAGCCACATTTCTGTTTCCAAAGTACTCATGAGATCATTGCGCTGTATTCTTCACAGCAACATACTCCAAAAATTTATAAATATGAACTTCTCAGCCACTATTAAAAAATTGTGAGTGCACATAGCCCCAAAACCGTTGACAATGTAAAAAATCTAAGATGAAGTGAGTAAATGGAATAGGTTTTGTCATGTAAACCTGGTGTCTTTTAGCCTCCTACACAGCAAAACCAGCAAAATGAAAACTTTTGGGAAGCTTGAGACTAAAAATTAGCAGTAAGAATGTATCATTTTTAAAAATAAGTGTTTTCGAGAGGACCATTCTGTTTTGGAGAAGGAATGTGAAGTAGACCGCAACTAATCGGTGCTCTCGGCAATTTGGGGCCACAGACAACATCAAGATCCTGCCTGATTCATCTTGAATGAGAAGTTCAAACGAACCACATAATCCTGTGGAAAGCCAGATGCGTTTGTCTGTAATGACTCCCTCCGGCTGTGCTGAAGGTCCGCTGAGATATGAACGCTAGGACTGCTGGGCAGAACAACACCTCTAATGGGTGGCGAGCCAGCTTTGGCATTCGTCGCATTTTGGATACCCCAGAAAGGTCTATTGGTCCGTGAACACACTACAAAAAACATCGGTGTTGACGCAGATAGTCGTCGCACCATGATCTTAAGCTGTTCTCTGGGTGTTGAATGTGTGGCCTGCATTTGCATTGCGTTGTGAGGTTGTAAATAATTATTGCCACAGGTCACCCATTAGACTTCTGCCACCTTAGCCTGCTGCTGCCGCTGCTGCCGCTACGCTACTTGGCACTATACAAGCTGTCTCGTACGCTGGCGTTGTTCCACCGTGACATTTGCAGACGTAAGCATACGCAACAGATGTCTTCCAGTTGATCAATCATCAGGTCTCCCATTTCGCTGCATTTATTACTTCTATTTGGTGGGTGGAAGAAAGTGCTGATTTTTGTTTTGTACCGGGGATCCAGTAGGGTGCCACCCCAGTAACTTTCGTTTCCAACTTTGATGGCCTTGAATGGGCAGGATCATGTTGGGAGAAATGGAGCAATACCAAGGCACTCATGAGAGAGATGGCGAGCCTTCTGATTTATTCCCAAGCCTCTGGGTTGAGCTGCATAGCAAACTCATCTTCCTACATCTGCCTCAAGATTCACACCCAACCTCTAAGTTATTCCCCAAAAAAATGCCCCAAAAGGGACGTCGGGTCTAGAATACCTCCTCCCCTCCTCCGCTTCCCCTCAGTCACAGCTTCAACACAGCCCTGACTTGCTCAGATGATGCACCCTGAGAGCTGAGGTGCCCGCCTTGCACTAGCTCTGGACCCTGAACACTGCGCAATGAAGACCGATAAAAACTGAGAAACTTTCCGGGCCCTTGGTGGATTGACAGGAGAGAAAGGCAACGTGTCTGCATCTGTATGTCCTCATCACTCCTCCGTCCTGGCGGGACCTGATTGTTTCAGCGAGTGTCCAACGATCGTTCCAGAACTAAGATCACCAACATTGCACATCTGACGATTGCATCATCTGCACTGACCATTTTTGTGGCTTCTTCAAAACTGGCAAGGATGGTGCAGAGCTCTTTCACCTGCCTCCCTCTCGGTGGCTCAACACCCCAGATCCGCACCGCTGCTTTCAGGCCATGTATCACATCGTACTAGCTAAATGGCATTGTCGCTGCTCCCACAATCGCTTGAGCATGTGGAGGGTGGAATTCCCAGCGTGTTGCCACTTCAACAATGATACGGTTGACAGGGAGGCCGAGCTAATCTGCATACGCGAGCAGGCAGGACGAAGCAGGGTGCGCACGGCGTAAGTGCGAACTCAGACTCGAGCCTTCTTCAGCATGCATTCCCATACCTTGGTATCTTTTAGAAATTTCTGGATCGACAAGGTTCATGACATGTGGCCCAGCAAGGGATGTGCTCCAGCCGTACCGATCTTAAGGGCGGCGCACAGATTTCGCCCGTTATCGCACACCACCTTGCCTGCACAAGGTTCATTGTCACCCAATCCAGCCGCTCGGTCTCGTTGCTAGAGCCGTCCTACAGCTCCTGACCTGTGTGTGGACGGTCTCCAAGGCAGATTTAATTTCAACACGGCCTGGTGATCACTGGGCAACGTTATGCACCAAGGACCTTGGGTGAAAGATCCCAGACCAGCCCTGCGTTTTTGAAGAGCGTTCGCCGGAGCCTGATAGTGCCCCCGTCACCCCCAGAGACATCCAGCACCAGCTCACCCAGTGGAGCTGTCAAAGATATATAGCGGCCTTGGGCCGTCTAACTAGTCTATGTTCGTTGGTGAATTGGACTTTTCAGACACAGATGGCAGACAACGCGCTTGAAATTTTTAGATGACTCGTGCGCGTTGCCAGGGCAGGGACGGCTTTTCATGCAAAGAAATGCCTGCTGCATCTGTGTATTGGGGGTTCAGGCGAGGCAACGACGTGGCGGAAACCCATCTGTGTCCACCAGACGGAAAGGCAACATTTCCTAGGCCAAAACCTGGCAATGACCAACATTCATGGCTTTTAGTGTCTTGGTATGGTTTGGGTAAAAGTTTTTTCTTCTGCTCCCAAACCTTGGAAGACAGAAGGCTGCTTCTAGACTGGCCGCCTGTACTGCGTGCAGGTCCGTCAACTGGTGAGGGGAGAAGGGGTAGGATGGGTCTCTGGTGTTGCTGTGGTACTCGGGCGACGGCGTATGCTAGAAGCGGAGGCTGTCCCTGATCATACTCTTAGTAAGACATGGGCATCTGAGGAACTCTTGGTGGTATGGCGGAGGAGTGATGGAGGCGGAGACAGATGGTGTGACAGTTGTTCGGAGGCCCGGCGTTCTGTTCTGGCCTTTTTTGGCCAAGTGTATTCCTCCAATTTCAACTCATGCTTTCGTCTGCATGTGACTATACATTGTTGATGGTGTATTAACCACTAAGGTCTTTGCCTCTACTTATGCTTTTACGGCAAAGGTGGCATATGAAATCGCTGTGGTGAATCAGAGAGCATTGTCACAAATGAAGGCCCAGGCTTGAGAGGTCCTGGACCTGTTTTGACGGCGTAAGCGATGAGCGAGGTTTGCTGCTGGACCGTGGCTGCGGTAATCATATCAGCGGACTTTCTGCGACCGCCCTCTCCACTTTTGTGGCTGGACCCGTATTGACACTACCCCAAAAGTCTTCCTCCTCTCGTCCACAGATGACAGCTCTCGCAGTGCAAATCTGCGAAGAAGACCAGGATGGGATCCGCAATGTCTCATCACCAACATCATCAACACAGTTGATCAGTGGTCGTCCCAGACTTTCTGCATCCATAAGCTGCGGGCTACAAGTCAAGGTGGCACTGCAAGGCCTTGAAGACCACCTACCGGGATTTTTGCCGATTTCGAGACCGTCTTCCTTCACCTCCTCTGATGGCATCAGTTAACTGGCGTGCAAGAGCAGACTAAATCCATCCCATGATCTATTAACATGCCTTCTGACCCCAACTATGCATTTATTGTCAAACAAGAGAGTCTTCAGACATTGGGATTATCCACAGTGGTGGCGGTACAGCGAGTTTTGACATTTGGGCTGCTTCATGGTGGACGGATGCTGAGGATGCTATGACGATATTGTGCCGGACTGGGAGACGAGGAGGTAAACTGCTAGATGCAGTTGCATAACCCTTGCAGACAGAATGTTCGATGAGCTGTTTCGTTACTTAGATTCACAGGGCCCTGACACCCAGGCCGATGACAGGCCTGACGTTCCTGCAACTGACGATCCCGCTGGCATGGCGTGTTTTTCGCCAAGCACTGGAATGGAGTCACCTTCTCTCGTACCTCTACCTCCATGTGCATAACCCCCTCTTTGCTCGCTTACCACCTCATTTTCGTGTCCATGTTCATAAATATGAAAAATTGGAGAAGGTATGGAATGTGTTTTGGAAAGTCTCTTGCATTAGAAAGACGGCAAATCACAGCTATTCTCACAAATCCCTCTAATCTAAACAAAAAATGCTGGCGATTACAAAATTTAACACGCAAGGTGTCTATCAACAAAAACTGACTGGGCAAAGTGAAAAAAACACGTATCTGTTCTGTTTTGTCCGTATAATACACGGTATTTCTACTATTGCAACTTTCAATTCACCTGTGGTGACTATAGAATTGCCTAGTTTTAAGATTACGTGAAAGCTGCGTCAATGAACAAAGCTGGGTTGCGCAAAAAGTCAAAAAACACGTATTTGTTATGTTTTCGTATAATACACGGTATTTTGCGGTAACTATTCAATCAACTGTGGTGACTATAGATTGCTGTTTTAAGATTTTCGTGGATGCTGTGCGTCAAAAGAACAAAGCTGGGTGCGCAAAAGTCAAAAACACGTATCTGTATTATGTTTTCGTTATAATACATGGTATTTTTTGCACCTTTCAATTCACCTGAGATGACTATTGAATTGGCTGTTTTAAAGATTTTACGTTGGATCTGGTCAATGAACTCAAAGCTAGGAGAGGTGCTCAAAGTCAAGAAACACGTGATCTGTTATAGTTTCGTATAAACACGGTATTTTTTTGAGCACCTGTTCAATTATCACCTGTGTGATATAGAAATTGCTGTTTTAAGATTCTTACGTGTGATGCGCGTTAATTAACAAAGCTAGATGCGACAAAAGTCAAAAATACGTATCATGTTATGTTTTCGATATAATACACGTATTTTTGCACCTTTCAATATCACCTGTGGTGACACTATAGAATTACTGTTTTAAGATTTACTTGGATGCTGCGCAATGACGCAAAGCTGGGTGCGCAAAAGTTAAAAAAATAACGTATCTGTGTTATTTTTTGTATAATACACGGTATTTTTTAGCACCATTCAATTCCCTGTGGGTGGATTATAGAATACTGCTGTTTTTAGATTTATCAGTGGATGCTGTGTCAATGAACAACAAGCTGGGTGTTCGCAAAAGACAAAAACACGTATCTGTCTTCTATGTTTGTTCGTATGATACACGTATGTTTTTGGCGGCAACAAACAACCTATGCTAGCCTACAAGTATTGCTGATTGTTAATTTACCTTGCAAGTGGATATAATAACAAAGGTGGAATGGTAAACATTGAAAAACAAGAACACCTATCTGAAAATGTTAATAGCTGATAATAAAAGTGAGAGTTTTGACTCACCTAACAACAGAGACCTGTCAGTTACTAGAATAATGTTTATCCAATATAATTCAGGCTGCCCAATATCCAGGAGAATATTTCCATAGCAAACCTATATTAATAATAAAAATATTGCAGTGCAATGTCTACACTAAGTCTTGGTGCACTTTACAGTGGTTCTTATAGATTAGAGCTTGTCTAGTGTTACGCCCGCGCCCCCACCCCCCCAGCCCCCGCCTCCCTCCGTGACTTTAGAACAGCGGTAGATGCTGCTTTAAAATTCCTCTAGCTAGAACTACAAAAAATCTTCAAATCTCTAATGCTAAACTAAATTGTGAAGATCACAGCTAATAGTAGAGTGTTTCTCTGTTCAGAAATAGTACTAATTTCGCTGAGCTGTTGGCCAGCATGCAGAGCGCACAGTCCTATTCCAAAGACGACGCTGAGAGCACACAAGGCTGAACAGGAAGGGCTGTTCCTATGTATAAAACGAGTCTTGTGATTTTTCCAGCCAAACGCGCAACCATACACATCCCATTCATGACGGTCGGCAGCACACATCTCGACCCTGCTCTAATTCTAGTAATCTAGTATTTGCTGGCCGTCCAAATGACCAGGAAGCGCCGAAAAGCGCGATCTTTAATACATGATTCACTAGATTTTAATCAATATTATCAGCATGATCTGACAAAATTTTGATCACCAAAAAAACCTTGCCGATTTCAACTGTTGTTGATAAAAATCGTGCTCAACCCTACTCTTAAGTGCCCCGGGAATTTTATACTGAAGCGATTCTAAGAGCGTCGGCAGTCATGTTGCGTGGCATACTAAAACAACATTGTAATAAACCAAACCCAGCTCCCTCTAGCATATTAAGCATTGCACAAAGTTTACGTACAGCCCCTAGCAGGGCTCTGTTGCAGCCTGGAAATAGCTGGTATTTTTAACGTGATTTCGTTGCCGAAAGTAATTCGGACCTGAAACGTAATTTTGTCGAAAAATTCGGACGAAGTGACCGAATCGAATTTGTGAGAAATTCGCCCATCTCTAATTATATTACTCACTGATTTTACAGCTATAGCAGCAACATTCTTCTCCAGACACACAACCAAACATTGAGCACATAGCTCCTCCTAGTTGCTGCAGGTGTGCTAATTAATGAGCATGCTGCTCAGAAAACATGCAATGGATTTGGAACCCTGACAACCTTCACCAATCTAACTGCAGGCCCTTTTTTTTCCCAAAATCAACCTAGGAAAGTCTGAGCTTTCCACTACAGACCAAACATTTTTTGGAGTCTAAGGCTTAGTGCTCAATGCACTTGACCATCATGTCCAAAAAGTGTTGCACTGTTTTTGAGCGAGAATTTACATCCGCGTTTTTTTTTATTTTTTTTAAACTAGCTTTTCTATTGGCCATCACCCATTTTTCCTTGCAATTTGATTGAGTAGGTTTGTTTATATGTCTACGACAGATACAATTGTATTGGCTTACAATGTGAGCAAATACACCAGAATACGTTTTCCATAGACATACATTTAATAAAAATTTATACTGTAACATATACTTTTTTTCAATTAAAAAAAGTGCAGCGCCCTGCGTCTTCCATCTGTTACAATTAAACGCGTATTTGACAGAAATTGTAAAAACAGACACTATGTCAATGGATATTCCACATCCGTTCACCTATATAAGTCAATGAATATGTTAACGCATACGTTTTTCCTTGCATCAGAATGAATCCATCATCTGTTCAAAATAACGCAATGCGCACAAAGCTTAGAAATGATGTCACATGGTGATTTTGTATATTTCTTTGCGCACATAATTGCGCTGTAAAGCGCCCAAAGTATGCCTCACAAATACAGTAAATTCATAGCACTCATTGAAATGACATGTCCCTTTTTCTGGCGCTTATGCTCAGGAGAGAATGGGGCTGAATGGGGGCCAGACACGAGTTTGGCTGTTGGAAGTGTGTGCTGGTCAGCGGGCGTATAGCAGCACGCACAGGTACGTGCCTCTATATACCGAGGGAACCCGGCTTAAGCTGGGTTCACAAGTTGTGTTACTGTATGCGTTTTTTTGTTGCATTTCTCAACTGCATAAAAACATTTAGAAACACATGAATTTTAGCCCCTTACTGCATCTGGATGTACTGGTATGTTCTGGTGGCGGTAAAGGGCTATGTAGCAGGATCACGGCGCAATCTCACTACATAGGAGGTGGGTACCAGCTGCTTATTGTCGTTGACAACCACCAGTAACAGCGAGGAATGGAGTTGGCTTCATTCCATGCTATTTAACTCTATAGACACCGCAGTGAACACAGCCATGGTGTCTAAATGAATGAGAAACAGTGTTGCGCACAGGGGCATGCACCTTCACTCAAGTCCGTCAGTAGAATTACCCCAAAAAATGTATTGCTTGCAGAAAATGGCGCCCTGGCTAAAATTTTAAAAATATAAAATATTAGTTTTTTACAGTACCAAAACATAAAACCATACATTTTTGTTATTGCTGGTTTCATTTCAACCTATAGAATACAGAAAACACATCATTTATACTGAAGATTGAATTCCATAAAAGCAAGCCTCCTGCAAACATGGGACAAGTACGTTTTTTTTCATATTTTGCCCTACTAATAATCTCTTTGTGGTTTCCCAGTTTAGTCCTCGGTACAATGAATGACACCTATTTGAAAATACAACCTGCAAAGAAAAAAGCCCTCATATGTCTATGTAGATGAAAAAATATAAAAAATAATGGCTCTGGGACGCTGGATGGGAAAATGAACGTGACAAAAAAAAAAAAGGCTGTGGTGGGAATGTGTTAAAAATCTATTTAAAAAATGCATGCTTTTTCTCATGTAGCCAATTTGGTTATTAACTCTAATTTAGAACACCAGTGAAATTTTAGTTACAGGGGTTGTTCAGTTCAATCCCATTTTGTTGGGTGGTTGAATGGGAGTCTTGCCATTACGAGGCTTCAAGCAGGATGCTCTCAGACGGAAGTGGACATTGAGCTTAGAGTATCAGAGTGTGTCAACATCAGGTTGAAACAGAGAGACTGGAAGAGTCACAGGAAGGCAGAGTAGTGGACTTTCTTTGGCTTCACGGATACCGCGCTTCACTTGAAAACCATCCCCGGCAGAATCAGATTTATGAATGCCACACAACTCCAGTCATGCTTAATATCAGTGAGAGAAAACCAAATGTTATGTCAGACCATTCGTAACCATTTACATCAGTGTAGTCTGCGTGCTAGACAAGCGGCAAGGGTACCTGACCACACAATCAGACACAAGCATCATCATCTTGCATGGGCCAGGGATGAGGGACCAGTGGTCCTCAGTGCTGTTCAGTGATGACAGCCAATTCACTCTGAGCAGAAATGATGGCTGTCAATGATGCTTGAGATGTCCAGGAAAGCTCTATGCATCAGTCACTGTTGTCACCAGAGGAGCCTTATGATGGTTGGTGGTAGAAACAGTTGGGGGGGCCCCCCAAAAGGTTTTGTCTAGTCAATGCGCAGTGAACTGCCCTACACTTTTTTGTGAGTGTACAGTACAAAGTCCCTTATAACACTTGAATAACATTATTGTCTGGGCCTAAACAACACAGGGCTAATTTAAACTTCATGGACAACAATGCTCTAGCTTATCAAGGTTGCATCATTAGGGAACTTGTGTTGGAGACTGAGGTACCTCAAAAAGATTCATCTGCACTTTCTCCAGACCTGAATCCGCTAGAAAATCCATGGGATCAGCTGAACTGCTGTGTGGAAACTCATAACTATGTACTCCTTTGACATTTTTTGATGGTATACACCCTTCACTATAGTTCACTTTTGTTTCATTAAATTGTTTGCAATGAGAAGATCAACATTGCATGCTATGACTTAAATGGCCTACTTCAAGATGCAATATCACCGTAGCGTGAATTTTTTCATTTCATTATATTTCACCTGCGAACAGCCGATATCCCAAACTCTTAGTGAGTAGTGTATACGTTTAGGGTGCTACCTCCTGCTGTGGGTTGTGTAAGAAGGGAAGAAACCTTTATTCCAACTGATATGACATTTTGCACCTCACTCATTCTTACTCTACACAAACATCAAGGACACCTCAAACACCAGCAAGGCAGTGAGGCTTACACCTATAGTATATCCCAGGGGAACGCTGGAGGAACCAAATCTACTCCCCACAGCTGACCCCCTCTTCACTGTAACATTCCTAGAGGAGCATGAGAAGACTTGGTAAAAGCTACATCTAACTAAAAACCTCATCTTCTACTCTGCCACGGTTCCTGTAGATGGGGGGTTGGTCACTGATCTTTTACATATTCTATTCTTGATTCTTTTTGCGAATTGTTAGTCCACCTTCTGCGTTGGAACTGTTAGGAATTGTTCATGCATTTTAAGTGGACATGAAATTTCCATGGTATTGGATGAATTATTTAGTTAAATGCATCTTACAATACACACTAAAAGAAGTGTCAACAAAATACATAGATAATTTGGTGAATTTCTTACAATTGCTAATTTCCATGTAAGATTACAAAAACACACACGTTACAAGGTGGGCGTCAGTGGCATTATCTAGCACTACCAATTTCAACTGTGCTTATTAAGCAGTCTCTCCCATACTTCTGGGTCTGATATTTTTATTATGCTTTAATAGCAGTGGTCATACTCTACCCTTCATCTTCAAAGCATTATATATATGGTTTTTGGCTCTTGGGAGATAAATATCAGTCTATAGTAAATTTGGAACTAAAGGACCAATCGATCTTAGGATCAAGTGACACCCTACAACCATGGACGGTGTTCCATGAGAGTAATAATCTCTACAAGATATAAAGGAGTATGGGTTGCTTTAAAATAACTAACTTTTTTGCTGTTTGATGCAGTATGGCGTACATTGATTGCTGTTATCTATATGATTTGAGAACTAGGAGAAGATGTGGGTTGTCGAGTAATTTTAATAGTTTAAAAGTTATAAAATTTAAATATTCAACGCAGGTTACTTCTCAGTGATGATATTTTCAAGGGTTAAAATTGGGTATTGTAACGGTAGCAGTAGTAGATCCGCTGGACCACCGCAAACAATGTTGAAAGCCCACACCAGGGAGCGTAGTCTAAGTAGAACCCCCCCCCCCCCCGCTTTGGCCTCCCCCTCTTTCCAGCCCGGAGGAACCTTCGTACAAGCTCCCGGTCCAGAATTGTTGTGTCCTCCAGCTCCCATGACCTTTGGCCTTGGGCCCATTCTTCCCCTCTCAATCGATATTTAGCAAACTACAGTCTTTACCTTGGACAAACCTTCATGATCCAGGTAGCTCCCTTTACCCGGAAACGTTAATTGGCATCCGCCACAGAGGAGTGAGGGCTGCCCTACGAGAAAAACGGTTCAGGACCAGGGGTTTGAGAAGGAAAATGTGAAAGGAGTTCGGGATGCGCATGGAAGGCGGAAGCCGGAGTTTATAGGCCACCGGGTTTATACGTCTAAGCACCTCGAATGGCTCCACGTAGCGGGGACCCAATTTATAACTTGGGACTTTAAACCGGACACATTTGGCCCGATAACTATACTTTATCGCATGGAGAAAAAAATGGGGGGGCGGGGCAGGCTCCTTCTCTTATCTGCCTGAGTCTTCATGTGTGCCGAAGCACGGAGCAGTGATTGGCGGGACAGGGCCCAAATGGGCTTCATGTCGCGGACCAACGTATCCGCTGAAGGGACTTCGGACTGAGATGCTAGTGGAAGAGGTAGGCGGGGGTGCAGGCCGTACACAATATAGAAGGGAGAGGCACCCGCTGATTCAGAGTCTAGGGAATTGTAAGAAAATTCCGCCCACGGAAGCAAGTTGGACCAGTCATTCTAACGTGCCGAGACAAAATGGCGCAAGTAGGTCCCCAGGACCTGGTTGACCCTTTCCACCTGGCCATTCATCTGGGGGTGGTAGGCCGAGGAGAAATCGAGCTTCCCCTGAAGCTGAGAACAGAGGGCCCGCCAGAATTTGGAGACAAACTGGACTCCACGATCAGAGACAATTTGCAGGGGCATCCCGTGTAAACGAAAAATGTGGAGAAAAAACAGGTTGGCCAGGCGCGGGGTGGAGGGTAAACCTGGCAATTTGACAAAATGTGCCTTTTTAGAAAACCGATCCGTAACCACCCAGATCACAGTGTTACCCGAGGAAGGGGGAAGGTCGGTTATAAAATCCAACGCCACGTGCGACCAGGGACCGGTAGGAATGGGCAGGGGATGCAGGAGCCCGACCGGTCTGTGACGGGGCGTTTTGTTACGGGCACAGGTGACACAGGCCTCAACGAATTCTTTAACGTCTTTAGCGAGTTCCGGCAACCAATGAGCAGTGTCCCCACTGCAAGATCCTTTTGCGGAGTGCGGGGCTCACGTATGTCTTCCCAGGCGGAACATTCTGGAGGTCGACTGGAGCTGCGGAGACAAGACGCTCAGGGGGTATTATGTGCTCTGGGGTCACTTCTTCACCGACCACGTCAGAAGTGTATGACAGTGCGTCTGCCTTCACATTCTTTTCCGCAGGACGGAAGTGGATCTGGAAATTAAACCGGGACAAGAAGAGTGACCACCTAGCTTGGCGTGGATTAAGTCACTGGGCTGTCTGGAGATACTGGAGCTTCTTGTGATCTGAATAGATACAGATGGGATGTCGAGCACCTTCCAGCAGATAACTCTTCTTTCTCAGAAAAGACATCGGCGAACTCCTGGTATTCAGTGGTTAACCCGGGCAATGGTTCACGGGGAATTGTGCGAGAGCCGGTAAGCCGGGCGAGGTGCCACCAGACAACAGCTCAGGCAGTTAGGACCCCAGCGAGTGATGTCTACCGACGTACAGTCTAGAGTAGGAGAGTGGAGTCGCAGCCACGGAAGCCCATGGAGAACCGCCGAAGAAGATCGTGGTAACACGTAGAAGGAGATCTTTTCCTTATGCAGGACTCCCACGTGGAGAGACAGCGGCTTGGTGATGAATTGTATAGTGTCGCTTAGCAGCTCACCGCTGACCGAGAATATGAGCAGCGGCTTTTCCAGACGGACCACCGGAAGGCGATATGCAACACTAAGGAGCGGTGTATAAAGTTCCTGGCCGAGCCAGAGTCCAGGAAGGCGGAGACCCGCAACGTGAGTCCAGCATCAGTCACGACCTGTACTGGCAACATCAGGCGTGGAGAGGAGGAATTCGCACCTAGGAACGCCTCTCCCACGGACCCTAGGTGCGGAAGTTTCCCGGACGTTTAGGACATTGGGGACAATTCCTCCGGAGACGCTCAGGGCTGCCACAGTACAGGCACAGGTTGCCTAGCCGATGTCGAGCCAATTCTTGCTCAGAGAGTTGAGCCTGGTCGACCTGCATGGGTTCCTCAGTAGGGAGCGGTGTCGGTTGCATAGACTGCCTCTGGAATACTGGAGCCAGGCGTGGAAACTGGCTTGGCCGTGCTACCTCTCGTTCTTGCTGAAGCTCTTCTCGCCTTTCGCTGAAACGCTCGTCAATGCGGGTAGCCAACTGAATTAGCTCGCTGAGGGAAGACGGAATGTCTCTCGCGGCCAGCACATCCTTAAAGGGGTTGTCTCGCTACAATGATTGGGTTTTAATTAAAAGATCTTTAAAAAACAAGCAGCTTTGCAATATATGTTCATTACAAATGTCCTACTGATTTTGAGTTATCCCTGTTAGTAGTAGTGCATAAGCTCCTGAAATCCCTATAGCAGCAGACCTGTTGATTTTTATCTCACTGGCTGTCAGTGCTGATGACTCATCTGTTTCTGAATACAGGTTGGAGCAGAGAGCCCCTCCTGCACAGAATGCTTCTGTAATGGAGGGAGGGGGAAGGCTCTGGCTTCTGTGTCTGTGCTGCCTGGATTAACCCTGTGTGTGCCTGCTTCCTCCTGTTCTCTACACAGATTAAGGAGAGCAGAGGTGAAGCTGATCAATAGATGTGACAGCAGTGACCCTGTGTGTTACTATAATCATGATGTGTCTGTGGAGCTGTGACTATACTAATAGAACAGATCAGGGGGCATGTGAACGCTTCATGCTCTGCTGTATTAGTGACACATCATGATTATAGTAACACACTTCACAGCTGCCCTGTGTCTGTTCTGATAGGGTTTGTTTGTTGTTGCTGGAGATGTGGAGATTTGTATGCTAAGCAGGGGGTATAGGAACACTTGCATCCCCCCTGCTCTGCTATTAGCATACACAGCTTCACAGACCTCTCCACACTCATAGATCAGCCCTCTCCTGTCTCCTGACTCAGCTGTGATCCAGCAGCCTGCAGCAGACCTAGGCAGGCACACACAGGGTTAACTCTGGCAGCAAACCCCCTCCCGCTCCCCCTGCTGTATAGAAGTTATGGAGGAGAGCTTTCTGTGTGCTGAGGGGAGTGGGGAAGAGGGAGGAGAAGAGGCAGACAAGAAGCACGCCCCTGAATTCAAAAATCCTTTGCTGCCAGAAGCAGTGAAGTAGGCTAAAAGCTTGTAATGAGACAACTCCTTTAATCCTACTCGAGAGACCCTTTTTAAAGGTGGCACACAGGGCGGCCTAGTTCCAGGCTAACTCTGAAGCTAAGGTGCGGAACTGCACCACGTAGTCTCCCACAGACGAGTCCCCCTGGCACAGGGTTAGAAGAGCCGTTTCAGTGGAGGATGCCCGAGCTGGTTCCTCGAAAACACCGGGGAACTCCTGGAGGAAGGACGGGAGTTCCGCCGGCACCGGATCGTTCCAATCCCACAAGGGTGTGGCCCATGCCAAGGCCTTCCCGGAAAGCAAGCTGACCACGAAAGCCAGCTTAGAACACATTAATTCAATGTGCATAGAGCACTGGGTGATGAAGCCTCAGCACTGCTTGGAGACCCCTTCGAATTTCGATGGTAGCGGTAACCGGAGCTTGGAACCCACCATCGCAGGCGGGACAGCTAGAGGCGGTGTAGCCACGGGTGGGATAATGGCTGCTGCTGGTTCGCCAGGAGTTGCTTCAACATTGCGGTTAGCTGGCCCAACTGCTGTGCCTGTTGCGCGATCTGTTGTGACTGTTGCGCAAGAACTGCTGCAAGGTCTGCTTCGCCAGGCAGGGGCACCTTGGCGGTATCAATGGCCGGATCTTACTGTAACGGTAGCAGTAGTGGATCCGCTGGACCACCGCAAGCGATGGTGAAAGCCCACACCAGGGAGCGTAGTCTAAGTAGAACCCGGTTTTCACCAGAGCCTGCCGCAAAGTGGGATGGAATTGCTGCGGCGGGAAACTACCAGGTCACTTCCACTGGCGGGACTTGCTTGCGGTGGCAGCCAAGGGTAAGCATGGTACAAAATCGTAAAGCAGGCTCGTAGTCGGGGACAGGCGGTAGGTCAGGGCAGATGGCAAAGGTTCGTGATCGGAGGACGGTAGCGAGGCGATACAGTACACAGGAATCACAAGACAAGGCAAAACGCTTTCTCAATAGGCTCCAAGGGCACTAAATATTCGACAGAGGACTGCCGGAGGAGGAACCATTATATAGGGTCAGTGGGGGGCAACAGCCAATTACCGGCGCGCTGGCCCTTTAAATCTGAGAAGGTCGACGCGCACCCTAGGGAGCAGGGAGGTGTGCACCGGACGGCACAGGCATGCCTGGAGTCAGGAGTGCGTCCACAGTCCGGTACTGGGGAGAAGGTAGGGGAACGGACGCACCCGCAGCCCAGGGGACGGGCTGCGGTGCCGTCCGTGACAGGTTTCCTATTCATGTCTGTGATTCTATAGTCCTTGTCCTGTCTTTCTCTTAGTCTGTGTTCTTAATATAGTTCTAGTCTGTGTCCTGAGCCTTGTCCCTAATTCTATGACTAGTCTTTGTTCCTGTTCAGTACCTTGTTAGTCAGGTATTCTTAGTTTGTGTGTTTTTGCACCTTGGCCTCTGTTAGGCCGTCTTGTCTGTTTAGCCCTCTGCATCATTGTTTCACTACCTGGCACGTCTCCTGGCCCCTTGTCTTCTGTTTTGGTCCTCTGTCAGTCTAGTGCCTGCATTGGTGCTTTTGACCTTTCCTGGTCAATTGCCACTGCCAGGAACTGCTCTGGGGTAGCATCCGGCAATCATCTGAGGTAAGTCAACATAGCCAGGCTCTGTGAAGAACCCAATGGCTGCTTAGTCATGCCCTTTCAGAGTATGGCCAATAGTAGCACAGTGAGTCCACTACCTGCTGTGAAAACGTTACAGTAGGATCAGGCCATGGACTCTGCTGACACCTTGTCTTGTTTCCTTGTTTGCATACAGGTTTCTGTTTTAGGTGTTTTTTTGTTTGTTTGTTGGAGCTGCTTTACCTACTCTTGCAGATTTATTCTTTGGTGCTTCTACAGTTTCAGTCCTGTCTCTGAGCTTCTGTCCCACTTGCTCACGGTCCTGCACCGAAGCTTCTGTCCCGCTAGCTCATGGTCTCGCCCCTTCTGTCCCGCTGGCTCATGGTCCTGCCCTGAAACTTCTGTCCTACTGGCTCACGATCCTGCCCCGAAGCTTCTGTCCTGTTGGCTCACGGTCCTGCTCAGAGCTTATGTTCTCTGCCACCCACCTGCCCCCCATCTCTGTCTTGCGTGTCCCTCCTGTGCCCCTTCTTGTTAAGGGAATGTCCGCTACAGGCTTATTATTTTGCCTTTAGGTGGTTGGGGATATTTCTCTTAAGGTTTTGGCCACAGATCCTTTTTTGCGGACTTGGAGGAGAGGGGGCAAAAAAGGTGGGGTACTGTCACACTGCTGCCCGCTGGTCTAGCGGTTGCCAACTTACCTTACTTTTGCCATGCGGCTTTCCGGTTTGTGTGGCCGTGTTGTATGCATTATGTCTCTATTCCTGTTGTGTGTATTCAGTACTCTGGTTTGTCCAGTGTTCTTAGTTTGCGTGTTTTTGCACCTGGGCCTTTGTAAGGCCGTCTCGTCTGTTAAGACTAGTGTTGCATTGTTTCAGTACCTGGCAAGTCTCCTAGCCCCTTGTCTTCCGGTTTGGTGCTCTGTCAGTCTACTGACTCCATTGGCGCTTTTGAACTGTCCTGGTCAACTGCCATTGCCAGGAATTGCTCTGGGGTAGCACCTGGTGGCCACCGGAGGTAAGCAACCCTTACCGCCAAAGGCTCTGTGAAGAACCCAATGGCTGCTTAGACACGCCCCTCAGAGTAAACCCAGTGGTGGAACAGTGGGTCACTACGCGCCATAAAAACCTGACATCCTTCATGTAAATTCTAAGCATATATATATTTTATGCCTTGCTTGCATTTTTATTCATATCTTGTTTTGGGACTTGGTCATTGGTTTTCATCAGAATCCAGTGAAAAATCAATCCTGACATATAACACGGAGACCTAAGAAACAAACTTGGCACACATAGTGTCTTCTGGACTATGTTCGCTTATGATCATATACATTTTATATGCCAGATACAGAAAACCTTTTTGCCTGATATACTGTCGTGGAGCTAGAGTAGTACATGTCATGCTATCTTTTTGACATTATTCCAACATGACGTAGGAGCCACAAATATGATGTAAATTAAGCCCTAAAATTGTAAGCATAGTAATATGTTTAAAAATGTAAATACTTATAAATACATTGCTGTTCAAAATAAAGTTGATACATAAAAATAATAAAGTAGAGTATTTAGATATTTATATTAAACATGCAGTAGTAAAAAAGAAAACCTCGACAATTCTTTATTTTTTCTTTTAATAAAAAAGTTACAAATCTTATTGGCCTACAAATGACAAAAAAAAGTTACTTCTTATAGGTAAAAAATTTAACATCTTGATAGGAGACAAACTCGATCTTTAAAGGGATTTTCTCACCATGCAGTTTCAGTTTCAGTCAGGCTGTGGGTGGTTCGATAGCACCGATTAGCGTATTTAGCTTCTCTGTAACTAGCTGAGCCTCTAGAAAGACAATAGGTGCAAGAGATTTATTTTTCAGTAAAAAAGCTACAAGTTTTCTAAGGAGTGAAAACAATTGCTTATTGCTAAAGATAGTGAGTGAGTTCTGTTCACAGTGACATCATTTTCTCTGTGTAATTAGTAACAAAAATTATGGACATAACCACAGAAACCTGTGTGCACTCAGAACAAATAAAATCTCTGTTACCTCGTGACCAAGTTAAAATCAAAAGATGAATGGATTTGGAAAAAGTCTTCAATTACTTGTCCCTATGTGTTAAAAGCTAATCTTGTAGTGAGGTGAATATGCACATTTTTTTCTGTTTTTATAATTCTTTTTATTTGAATTTCAGTTTATCATACATCAACATTTCAAAATATTACATATTATAACAATCCTCTAGTGATATCCAAAACATATTGGGCGACATGTCCGAAAAGTGGTGTATCTATGCCCGTTTTAGGCGCATTAAATCAGTATAAAGTGCACCTGAAAGTCCGATACTTTCTAAAAATTGGCGTCAGGTATACCTTGCATAGAAAACCTTGCGCCTAAAATGGCACATCGTATCAAAAAAGGGCACATTGCATCAAAAAAGGGCATTGTATCAAAAAAGGGCGCATCGTATCAAAAATGGGCGCATTGCTCAACTTGCGGCACATAGCATATCATTGGTAGTATATGGTATGCGTCTATCGAGGCTCATTGCCCAACGGGGGCTCATAACATATGTAAGGCGCCTCAATAAGCGCATTTTGCGATGGGGACGCACAGTGCAACATATTTAGGCGCATTACAAAGTGTCGTTCCCGGCGTATAATGCGCCTAGTTTTGGTGTACGACAGTTCATTTACAACAAGAATATCGCGTAAAAAGTGGGTTTGCCGCAAAATAGAACAAAAAATTGGCGTTGGCGTGTTGGAACATGTCGCCCATTGTCTGTATAGGAAAACAAAACAGAAAACACCAGAGGCAAAAATTTTTTTAATGTGTGTAAACAGGTTGAATGAGTAACTGAAAAAAGAAAAAAAACAGCAATTCATAGAGCAACAAAACAAATATTTCACAAATTTGAAATTTTTGAAAGTAAAAAATTCACCTGACGAGGATGTGTAACTCTTACAATACTTGTGTACATCCAGTATAGAGAGCTGCAGTCCTTTATCTGGATTATTCAAGTGGAGCTGGAGAACCCAAATGTGCTGTTAAGGCTATGTATACATCAGATTTGTGAAGTCCATTTAGTGTGTTTTGTGGAAAACTCACAAAATATAGATTAAATCTATCCATAGGATTAAGTGGCCCGACAGATGCCAAAAGTGTGTTCTTTTGACCTTCATTTAGCTGGTGTATATGGCTGCATACTTAAAATAAAATAAAAGATACAGGTAGTCACCAAGTTGTGATGTCTACTTGTTACAAACGAAGGCTTTTATGGGGCATCATTTATGTGTGATTGCATTCTGTGAGTCACGCTCCATAAAAGCCACAGTTTTTAATTAGGACACTGTCAGAACTCAAAAGTTCATCACTCCATCAATGATGGTGGTATCCGGCAACCCGTGCAGTAACACCTGCTCCCCACACATTTTAGGGTTAAACACATGTTCATATTTTGAGGATCTCACCAGCTAAGAGGACACTATCAAAGTGGTTTATATACCATGCAAGAAAGTATAAGGGCTCTAAAATTATTTACGAGTAAGAATGTATCAATAAATATAATTAAGTCAAAAACAATATAAATCCTTATAAAAACTTCTTGTTTTATAAAAAGAAAATGGATGATGTAATAATGTGATCTCCATAATAAAAAAAAAAAAAAATACAGGGTCAGTTAACCTTTATGGTTGATGTAGTATATTGTATTAGGCTATGATTGATCTATGTTATATCTATTTCTTAAATAATTGTATTGCTTTTTGACATTACATTTTTTTTTTCAGAAATGCAATTGCATTTTTATGCACTGTCAAGATAAAAGGGTCCAAAACACTATAAATTTTGTTTTATGCAGAGAACTCTATGCCCAGATCAATAGTTGACAAGAAAACAGTACACAATAAGCTTACTCTCAATTCTGAACAAATTTTAGATGGGATTGAAACTGTCACAAGAAAAAATGGCAATAAAATGAGCAGATCTATTTCCCTCCGGATAATAAGAGAACAGGTGTTTTTGAGGAACAAAATTAAAAAGTATGACAGTGGATAATCATTATTCTTCCTATCACTAAGTTGAATTTTTAGAAGCCATTTAGTAAAAATCCTTTGTACATGCAGTGCAGTTCTCCTTCAGTTTAGGGTGTATTCTTACACTGCAGTAATTTGTTAGGGTTTTTTGTGGTGATTCTCTGAAATAGCTGTAAAACTGCATCATTTCTGCTATGATTACAGAAAACTACATCAGAAACATTACCAAAACATGTGAATACCACCCATATGATTGTGACCTGGCACAAAGGGTGACATGTTTGAATTCTGGCACTGATAGACCAGTTCTAAATCACTTTAAGGTAGTATAGACTGTGCCAGGATGCATGACCCTGTTCTTCTGCAGTTCAAACATACAGGCAGTCTAGTGCCAATATGATAACTCAGGCTCAGGCAGACCACCTTTAACTTGGTCTGGCTGTTCTAACTGTTCTGCACCAAAATTTTGGCGTCAAAGAGTCATAAATATGTCTCCTTCTACTAATGTGGTGCGACACGCCCCCAAACTTTGGCGCGGTACCGAGGCACTTATCGCACCAAAGTTTGGAGTACGCCTGTTCATACATCTAGAGAACTGGTCTACTACAGCTTTTTGAGGCCAGAATTCTGATGGAGCCCCATTCAAACATGTCGCCCAAAATGTTTACCTCACAGCTATTTCCATGTTGTGGGACACCATCAATAAGGGGTAAGTGCACATTGGTCTGTATTGCAGCAGAAATTTCCAAAACATTCCCTGTTAGAATATTGTACAATCACTTACCTTGGTGTTTCAGTTGAAATATTTTTCTGACTCAACATGACGTATAATGTAAAGATCAGATAGATTAAGTTGATGCTGTCTATGAGGTATCAAAATACACAGTGCATCTCAACTGACTAAGCAGTCACAGACTGGTCAGTGTGCCTAAACTTACCCCTCTCCACAGCCAAAGGTTCCTGTATGAACCATAGAGCAATATAAGAAGATAACCACTGGTCAGAGGTGTATGAGTGCCTCCATTACTGTACCTGTGGAAAAGCACCAGAATTCACTATAGGAAGAAGGAAAGCAATGGAGTTAGTGTGATATTCAGGGCAGTGTTTTGCTGGGAAACCTTGGGTTCCTGCTGTAACAAGGTCTAAGCTGACAAAGGTGAATCTGCTAGCTACATATGAATTTAGCCAATGATTATGGTTAGGAGTCTAAGCCTCCCCTCCACTTGCTTTTTACCCTTTAATACTTCTATAGGTATCTGGTATCTGCTGCATGACCACAAATAGAGATAAGCAAATTTCTCCAAAATTCAATTTGGCCTTTTCGCCAAATTTTCCCAAAAAATGTGTTTTGTTCCAAATTTATTTGCAACAAATCTCATTAAAAACTGCTATTTCCTGGCTGTAGAGAGCCTGCTTGTTGTTGTAGAACATAGTGCCATGCAGAAATATGCATAGGGAGTGTGGTTTGGTATTGAAACAATGCTATTGTCAGGTGTGGGAATTGATTAAAGGAAAACATTAGAACTCTGTTGGTACTTTTCATATCCATTGATTATATCTAGACTGTTCATATATAACTTTTGCATGAATTATTCTCTCTATACCTATTTTTCCCTTAACCAGGTTAATCAGATATTATAAGCTTGAAATGCTTTATGCAAGGAAAACTACCTTCAAGATGTATCTTGTCTTGGATGATACTGAGGATATGTATATAAAATGGATTCACTATGGATTAACAGCTTAAGCAAGCAGACTAAGGACACAGAAATCATTTGGACATTTCGTTGTGACACCCAAACTTCCTCATAATAAACCGCTCGGCAGTTTGGGGGGTTTCGGACACTTTTAAATTAAGCAAGGCTTGCAAGAAACATATTTCCAAATATGAACTCGTGATTCTTAATTAACTCATCCCATCCAATGTTAATTAACCAATGATCGTTTAGTACATGCCTTAATAACTGCTTACATATAGAATGATATAAAAAAGCCTGTATTTCCTGGTATTAAACAGAGATTTACTATCCATCAACCTGACTGGATATCTAATTCTTGGGGCCCCGCTGCTTGCAGCAATATATATCTTAAGTTGAGGAAGTAGCAACTTGGCTGGATTTATAACTAACCTAACATTTGGCGCCGTGCCTCTCAAACGAATAGCGAGGGAAACAACGCAGAAACACCGCAGAGGAGGCCTGTCGGCCAGTCTGGGGCATTGCACACTGTGGTTCTACATCTCGCCAGCCAGACGTGCCTGATCAGCACCAATACGGGTAAGTTCATTGTTTTTCACTCTTGAAATCAGTGACTTATTCCGTTTCTGACTGCCTATTTTAGTCCACTCTGGTCCCCATTCAAGCCGACACCTGATAACGGTCACGGTGGGTGTGTCTCCTCTGTTGAAATCGACCGATGCCCTTGCTACTTACCTCCGGTTTTATTTTGACAAATTGGCTTAGTGATTTCTGATTGCATCTTATCTAATTATACATCTGCTCTGCTGCGGCACTAGAATTTCACTGTTAAGTGTTACAAAAGCAACTTCCTCTTTTTACGCTGCTCTGTGAAAGACTGTCATGTACTCATAGCGAGGTGGAAATACTTCAAATCCATTACTAATAGTCCAATGATCTGTCTGTGGTTATGGTGATTTTCACATAAATCTTTATAATTCTGGGGTAGTTGGGAGCTGGCTGTTAGGTAATTGAGTGAGGACAAGTGAGGTCAAGTCTGTCGTGCCACATTGTTCCTGTAGAGTAGTGGGGGGGATTTTGTGTTAGATTTTTGATTCTGTTTTGTTACAGTTTGCATTCTGTTTGTTGTTTATTTAAGCGTATGAATTAGTATTCTGTAAAGCGCACAGAATAAAGCTTCCAAAGGAAGTCAGTATCCTGAACTCCACTGTCCACACGCCTGCAGGGGACTGAGTAGGAGAATCGGGAACTGAGTCTCATTCACTGCCTAGGGTCTTCCGAACTCTGCCAAGGTTTCCACTAGGGTGCATTGTCAGATAGGCTTCCGAACGACCACCGAGGAGCCAGTGAGACTAGAGCTCTGGTCAGCTGGTATGCCCATGAGCTGTTTACACCTACCAGTTGATCTGGGTGTGTGTATATTCATTATACTTAGGGACAGTGTTAGGTACCGGTGACTAGCACCGTATTGCCAGCTTCCTACAATAGCGTGAGGGTTAGATTACATTAGTGACTGTTACAACTGCGTGTCTGCTATCTGTTTCCTATTTTTTTATCTGCCCTCGGGCAGACGCACACTGCAGTCTGAGAATTCTTCCTGTTTTTACGCAAACTAAGCAATTATTTTGAATCAGACTGTCAGACACAGTGTGTTTAAGTCTCGTGTCTGCCAGTGTGCGCTCAGATACATGGCTGTTTCAGTTGCCAGCACCACCTCTCCGGTGCTAAAAGACCTTAACCACAGTACATTTCATTATTTCACTATGTTGTCCTCATCACCTGCTAATCATGATTTTACTGCATGTTTTTCGCCAGCTGCTCTGGTCCTGCGCAGACAGGGTAGCAGGTTATTGTAAATTAATCCTACTCTTATGCGTATTTGCAACATTCACAAGGATGGACGTCTTCATGTAGCTTCTGGGAACATGCGTTAGTTGACTGTTTGCAATCTCTGTTGGACCATAATTTTGTAATAAAAATGCTTCAGCTGGCATAGAACTTCTGTTGGATATTACACTGAAAATTTTAATGGAAATTGCTGTCAGGGACCCTAATGGGATTTACTGTATTATCTTTATGAACCTCCATGGGTTTGTCGGGATATCGGGTGGAAAAATTCTGTTACCAATGGCGTGTGTGTTCGGTGTCAGAGCACCGGACCTAACCCTTCATGTCCTACTGGTCCTGTGCAGATGTCTGATCTGCCAGTCTCTTCCTGTTTTGCAGGGACTGACTCTCCTGACCCGCCCTCTTTATCACCCCCCACAGCGGCCATTTTACAGGAGTCAGTTCCCCACTTCCTGCTGTCAGCCATGTTAGCGGAGACCAGTCCCCTCTTCCTAATGTCGGCCATCTTGATACACCCGAATGTGACACATTTCCTCAGCTTCACGATGACTGTTCCGGGTCATTAGCTCCGGTCGGCCATATTGATATCCCTCCTTTGCCCAATTCGTTACAAGACAGGGCTGAGGCCTCTGTTAATAAAACCCTCTCCCCATCTATATCGACCATTGTACTTGTTGCTCCTGATGATTTTCTATTTTCTCATGATTCTTGTTTTTTGCCAGACATGCACTCTCCAGCATCAAATTCTCCATCTCCCCTTCATACACCCATCACATCCATGCAGGAAAGTCCTAGCGATGGTTCATCTCGTGACAACTCTTTCCCTGAAGTACTTCCCACGGGGGGCCCAGACCTTTCCTCACTAGTTTTTCATACTTCCACTGATTCTGACTCTGCGATGGATGCACCGCATGTTACCACATTTCCTGCACCACAGCGTACAACCCGCAACTACCAACGCTGGACTCCTGATGAGGATGCGCTCCTGAGAGAACTTGTGACTCTTCAAAAGCATACACCACCGAACTGGACCTATGTTGCTGCACATCTTGGTGATAGAACTGCTAAACAATGTCGTCACAGATGGTTTCACGTTCTTCGACCCGATTTGGAAAAGAGCGAATGGACAGAGGAGGATGATAATATTATCTATGATTTACACAGGATTATGGGAAACAAATGGGAAGAGATTTCGAGATTCATGCCCGGCAGATCTGGCAATGCTATTAAAAACCGCTGGTACTCTAATATCTCTCGTAGAGCCACTTGTCAGGGTTTTTCCCAGGACCGGATGTCAACCTATGCATTCAACTATGATACCCAAGCAGAACCCTCTTCTCCATCCGGTTCATCTGCTCATTCTTCTAACCCACGCACTCAAACCATGCCTGATGTTTTTCAGTTCACACGAGTTCCTAATGAGACTGTAGACATGTTTCACAACAGATTATCTACTGGATTTCGGGATAATGGACTGGACTTGGCTTCTAATGGTTGTCAACAAATGCTGGGTTCTACTTTTATCAACGGACTACCTTCTCCCACTCCTGCCACTACTAATCTCCAACCCCATCATATGCAAGAACTTAACTTACACCTTCACAATACTATCACTCCTCCAGGTGTATCTTCTGTTTCCATTTGGGATCCAGCTCCTGCAGTACGTCTTTGCAGAAGAAATAATCATTTGCCCAGTAACTGCCGTACTATTAAATGTGATTACCCAGGTTGTCTTCCTGCTCCTGTCCGATGTCTCCATGGTTCCGGTCAATGCACTTCTCAGTTCTCTTATAACCCACAATCTGGAGCACACTGGATACAAGCTTTTCCACAGATTTTTCTACCTACTAAACATCTTTCCAAAGCATACTCGAACCTTATATCTGACTTTCCTATTCCGATAACCGTTGCCAAATTGCAACAATTTTTAGGCCTAATCTCTGGTGTTCGTGAATGGATTCCTAATGCATCATCCTATCTTACTGTATTGAATGAAGCATCGACTTACCTCTCTGAGACTATGGAGCTCTCCTCTGCAGCTCTTACCTGTTTTTTCCGTGTCAAGACTATCATCTCGCATGCTCCTACCTTATATCCTCCTGATTACTCTAAGACTCTAGTGTTTTAGCTCAAGTGTATGCAGATTGTATGCGGCCAATTGGATATTACTCAGTACTACTGGATCACCTTGCGAGCTCTGCCCCTTCTTGTCTCAGAACTGTTGCTGCTGCACAATCCCTTCTTGACAGAACTCATGATATTTTTCTGTACTATCCTGTTACCGTTTTTGCCTCTCATGATATTCCGCAGATCTTAAGTATGCCTGTTCCTAATCATATTCTACTGAAGCAACTGTTCCTACAATTTCATGGTTCTTTGCTGATGTCTGCATCTGTTGCATATCAAACTTGCCCTTCCCTTGATCCGGCCAATCTGCTTCCTCTCTCGAGGGGGGATGTTGGACTTTTTAATGCACATGACTCTCCTCTCCATGACTGCCTTTATCAATTGGAAGCTGAAATATTGCATCTTACCTTCGTTGCTACATCCAGGTTGGAGGATACAAATTATGCCTTCTTCACAGATGGATCCAGGCTTGAAGACGACCAAGGACGATTCCATACAGGATTTGCTGTGGTTACCTAGCAGGAAACGGTGAAGGTTGGTTCTTTACCTTCTGGAATGTCAGCTGAAGTCGCAGACCTCAAAGCTGTGACTGAGGCTTGCAAACTTGATGAAGGGAAAACTGTCAACATATACACCAACTCAACCTACACATATGGAGTGGCCCATGATGTCAGCATTAGGTGGGCCTTGCGAGGTTTCCAGACAGCTAGTGGAACGTCAATCAAGAACAATGAAATCTTACAGGCTTTGATGGACGCCCTCCAGCTGCCTGCCCAGGTGGCTGTCCTGAAGATCAGAGCGCTCGGAAGGTTAGAACTGGATGAAGCAAGGGGCATCTACAATGCTTATCAGGCTACAAAGTTTGCAGTTTTTGTCCCAGCTATTCGAGAGGAAGCAGAGATGGCCGGATATGCACACGCAGAGACAGAAGAAAAATAAGGATACAAGAAGATAAGAAGAAAGGAAGGAGAAACATGGAAGAGAGAAGATGAAGAACAACCCCAAGACCAAGATACACTGGACCTAAGCATCGACCAGCTAAAACAATTTCAGGCACAAGTAGACCTAATGGAAAAGAAGAATTGGGAGAGGAAAGGAGCAGAAGTACATCAAGATGGACTCTGGAAGAAAAATAAGAAACTTTGCTTACCAAAGGCACTATATCCAGCTACAGTGCAATGGGCCCATGGTGCGGTACACACAAGAATCAATCAGATGATCTCTCTAATCAATAACATATACTTAGCACCTGGAATCTCCGCGGCAACAATCAACTATGCAAAAGGATGTGAGATGTGTGTTGCCTGCAATCAGGAAGAACCCATCCAGACACAGAGGAAACCACCTGGAGGAGAACTCTTATACCCCTTTCAACAGATACACATCAGTCACATTGAAATGCCCAAGAGTGGAAGATTCAAGTATGTCCTGGCAATAACAGATATGTTTTCGGGCTGGATGGAGGCTTACCCGGTCCAGAAAAAACTGCGGAGATTACCGTGGAAAAACTCCGGACCGAACGAGTGTGCCGATTTGGAATCCCAACAGTTGTTGAATCGGATCAAGGGCCTACATTTACCGCAGAAGTAAACAGAGACATTTGGAAGCAAGCGGGTACAGATCTCGTACCACACACCTCATATTATCCACAGAACCAAGTACAAACTGAAACTGTCAATACTACACTCAGGGGAAGGATTCTTAAAGCTAGCGGGGAAACGTCTCTCCCATGGCCTGAAGTCTTGCCCATTGTGTTGTACTCTGCAAGGAACACCCCTAGACATCCCCACTGGTCTCACGCCCTAAGGGGACATATTCCCTTTGGCCCACCAAAGGGGGACAATACTATCACAACAATTGTGTGCAGAAATGATAGCCTGGGAAAATGTATTATGAATCGTGTAATGGGTTAAAATAACCCAGCACAGTGTCTTTCTCTATTCCAGATTCTGACTCCGAGCATAGCATCCACAGATTACAACCTGGTGACTTCGTGTGGGTGAAGAAATACGGCAAGGATCCTCTTGAACCCAAATTCGAAGGACCATACCAGGTTCTCCTGGTGTCCCCAACCTCAGTGAAACTTGAAGGAAGACCTACCTGGGTGCATTGCTCGTACTGCAAAAGAACAGCTGTAGTCAACCAATCACCATGAACCCATCCTTTAACCTTTATACATCTCGTTTGTGTGTGTGTGTCAAATTGCACAAAGGGGGTGGCAATCCACCCCCGAGGAGGGGTACCACTTTCTGGTATAATTCATCCAATACACAGGTGGCAACATTTAAATTTTAACTTTGTGATGTAGCTAAATGTTTTAGCCATGTACCCCTAGAAGACCAAGGTCCACTCGGATTGGTTTGGGGAAATGAAGAATCCTCTGACTTAATATGTATATTAGGGACCCAATATATATGTGTAACTGACGACACCTGGGGCTCAGACTGTGGTTCCTGAGGGGCAGCAGACTGGAAAACTGGAAATAGCTGGGGATACAAACCCCAAACTGCAATGAACAGGAAAGACAGAAATGGGAAAACCTTGCTCACTAGAATGACACTGTTTAAACCCCCATGTGTTGATGGTAAAGAAACACAACTAATATTAACCATAGAAAACCCCGGCCCTCAGGATGCAGGTATTTATGTCCTAGGATCCTATGGTTATGGAGGTTACCTCACCCAATTTAGAATCAGTGATATGACAGACAGCCCAGAATGGAAAGAACGTGAAGCTCAAATAAATCACATTACCAAGATAGTAAAGGTTCAGTCGGAAAATCATAAAGAAATGATAGCTATCTCAAATCCAACCATAGAAGAAACGTATGCCATGGAAACTGGGTTTAATGATATAAATCTTTGGTGGGAATGGATGAAGTATTCCGCAGCCCAACAGAATAAATCCAATTGTTATGTATGCTCAGCTGCCCGTCCACACCTTGGGTCGGTCCCACTGCACCTGGACCCAGCATCTGAACGATGTGTCCTTAGTTTATTTGCCAATAAATCTACTTCAGACCTCACTTGTGAGGCTTGGAAAGTAAAGTACCCTTTGATAACTCAAACACCAACCCCAGACACGGGAATTCAAATTTTCCCGGGAAATTATACCTTTTTTTTCTGGGTTGGGGGGAAGGGGTGGGAAACCTGGGTAAATTCAAACCAGGTTTTATTTCCCCCCAACCCCTTTAAAAATTTCCCCCAAAAAAACAACCATAAAACCAAGTCCCAATCAGTAGCTGATGTTTTTCGGGGATTTGGGGGTGAAAATGAAGATTAGATCCAAAACCCCCGGGGAAAAATTTGGGGTTCAGGAGAATGTGCTCAAAACCAAGGCTATCATGCCAACGCACATACCCCCCTTAGAGGGGGGGGAAGACACTTTACTTCCCCTGCAAAAAGAGGAAATAAAAGATCCAGAAAACCCCCCAACCCCAAAAAGGGTAGTTTTGACCCACAGGTGTACTTAAAAAGGGCCATAGGAAAACCCCAGAGGGGGGGCCTTTGATAAATTTAAAAGGGTAGAGATCAGGTAAAAGCAGGATTAAAAATCACAGATTCCCCGGGTTAACTATTAATAAAAATGTAGAGTGGATAAATTATATAAAATCCAACCAACAAAAATTTGTAAACAACACCCCCGTTTTCCCTTTACAGGGTTTTGCTGCCCAAACGGGGGCCCCAAACATTGATCATGATTTTTTCCAAAAAATATAAATTTGGCATTGACATGATTTTGGCCCGAAAGGGGGTATTTTTGTCACTTTGATCCATGACGAAATTGCTGTTTTAATTGTACGGGGGGTCCTTCATTTGGTTCGGGGGGGGTCGGCCCGCCATTTTGGGCCCCGGGCCTGGGGTGACACTCCCCCGCTCGGGGATCCCCCGTTTGGGTTTAAACGGAATAGCGGGGTCGAAAAGGGTTTTTCCCTCATTAAATCTGGTCCCCTGCACTTTTTTCCCCAACCCACAAAAAAACATAAAACATCAAAATAAACCCTAGGCCGTCCAGCCCACTAACAAAAACGACAGAGAGTCCCCTCTCTAGCCGTGTCGGGGGTCTACTACCCCAGCCCCCACAAACACGTACCCCACACTTTTAACAATATGGGCCCCTTGGGCCTGGTTCCCTCTAAAGGGCCTAGGGGAAAAATTTCAGGATACTCTCCGGAAAAAAGGCCTGCAAAACTTCCCCCCACTGACTGGGGAGCCACACTTTTTCCCCCGGGGCCATACTAAAGACCGGGCCTTTTTAAAAACAGACCTTCAGTTTGAGCAACTCTCCAAATTTCCCAAACCGAGAAATTTAAACTCTTGGTTACCCTTGCTAGACTGTTTAAACCTTCCTCACTGACAGGCAGCAATTTTGGTTTTAACCCAAAACAGGGAACTCCCTCTGCAGAACCTCTAGTGGCGGAAAAAATCGATCTTCAAAGGCGCGAACCGTCACATCCCCCCTCCCCTTTAAAAAAGGCCCCGGGGGGGCCTTTTTTCACCTTGCAAAAACCCTTTCCTCCAAAGGTCAAAGCACCTATTCGGGGTTTACCCAAACCCTTTCCAAACACTCACCATTGGTTTATTTTGAGGGACACTGTACCTTCCAAAAAAGAGGGCACAGGGGGTCACCACCAACCCCACTTATCCTTTTTTCCCACGCTACCGGGGTGACTTGTTTGCTCATCTCCGGTAACACCCATGTTGTAACCTGTTGCCAAGGACAACGCCTCCCAAACCGGGAAATTGTGCTATCCTCTTGTTCCTCTTTGTTCCTAGCCCTGGCTGATCATCCCTACGGGTTCTTCTGAACTTCTACCTTTTTTTTGCCCGGGAAAACCTCTCTCCTACATCCCCCAGGGGGGCTAAGACCAGGGAGCCCTTTACCCCAACTCCCCGCAGGTTTCCCAGCACTCACTCAGGCTTATTGCCAACAGCCAGGCCCACCCTTTTCCCTTTTTCCCCCCCCCAAATAGACCCTGGAGTTTTGTCTTTTCACAAAGACAACTCAGCGACTTCCTAGGGGGTATCTCTCCCCACTCACCACTGGTAGCAGAATTTTCCTAAAAATCTGCCCTGACTGTTACCCAACTAAAACCCATCGGGGCACTCACCACCCAACCCCTTAAAAATTTTCCCCCACCCCCTTTTTCCCCCACTGATTCCCTTTCCCCAATGTCTTGTAGTTTCTGAGGTCTGCAGGACCACCCGGGGGCCCCTAGATTTCCCTCTCCACTAAAAACCCCTTGGCCCCTCCCCAACCAATCACTTTGGGGAAACTGACCCCAAACCCCCATGAAAATTTAAAAACCCCACTTTTCCCTTGTCTCACAGGTGCACTTTCCTTTTGGTGGGGGGCCCTATAGTACCCCTGCTCTGAAAAGTTAGAAACCCCGCTGCTTTTGAAATCTCAAGCCCCTAAAGGGTGCACCTCTTTTCCCAAAAACAAAACTCAAGTTTACGTTTTGGGTTTGAGACCCTCAGGCGGAGGCAAATCCCCTTTCCTGGGCCCCGGGTTTCACACCTGCCCAACGGTACGGGGGATCACCCTCCACAGCAGTGGTTTTGATTTTCCTCTTGCTGGGGGGAATATCCACCTCCCTTCCTCCCAAAAGGGAACCTGTCCCCCCTTTACTGCCTCCCTCAATTTTTCACTCCCCTTTAAATCTGTCATCCCCACAACTATCTTTTACTTTTCCTCGTTTTCCTCTGTACCTCACTAGTGCTTGACAAAAACTTTTCTCTGCTGTGTAAAGGGCAGCCCCAAAATTTGGGTAGGTTTTTCCCTCAACATCTCCTGTACCCGTTTTCCATAGGAAAAATCTTGTCCCGCAAACCTCTCCTGCACCTGGCATGCTATAAAGCTCCCTCTGGGACTCTTAGAAATCAAAAAATGGGGCCCCTTTTCAGCTAGTTCATACCCTTCCCCATCCGGAGTCTGCTATGTCATGGTGCTGCCTTTGGGGATACGTTTTTAAACCTTGGGGCCCCAATTAATTCACACCTACTAGCAGGGGAAAACCCCATTCCGTTTTAACCTTTCCCTGTCCTTCACCACGCCTTTCAGGGTGCAGCTCTGCAAAAACATTTTAAACCCCTTCCTTTTAAATCGCTAGTGGCAGAAGACACTTGGTTTGCTACTAAGGGCACATTGGGTTTCACAAGCATGACAACACATTTTTTCGTCCCTGGCTTTTCACTTCCAGGGGCTCATAAATTCTGCACTACAAATCGGGGCCCACTAAACCTCTACAGGGAATGAACCCAGCCCCTTCTGCTATAGCTGCTAGTACCCCACTGGGCACTGAAACCCGAGCTGTACTGAGGTTTACAAACCCAGGGGCTAAAATTACCTGCACGGGTTGTGCCCTTTTTGGGCCACAACTAAACCCCTGGGGGGCCCCATCTGCAACTTGCACGTTACACTCACGTTCCCCCCAAAAGTGCGGGTCTGGTCAGGGTTTGCCCTTTTAAACCCTCCCGGAACCCAGGAAACATCACTTACAAAAATGGCGGGCATTCAAAACTCATGGACCTTTTTCCCCACCGGAAAAAAAAGGCCATTAGGAAAACCTTGTTGCTACTGGGAATCACCTTTGCTCCCCCTGGATTGATTTGTGTTAAAACCCCTTTTTTCCTGGGTTTTCTTTCAAAATACCACCCTCTACAACACTCCCAAACCTGGGTTTAACCCCCCAAACCCCTAGGGAAAACTTTGGGGGGCTAGTTTGCTCCACTGCCCGGAGCTGTCATATCCAAAAAAAAGCTAGTTCCCCTCTCAAAAACTAAAATTCCCTAAATTTTCCCGGGACACCTTTCCCTGGACACTTCTCTCATTAGCTCGGTCCCAACGACTTTACTGCCCGTCATATGCCGGGGGGTGTTTTTCCCTTTACTTTTCCCACAGGGCAGCAGACGTCCCGACCGCTCACCAGGCAACCCCCTTTCAGACAACTTTTTCACAAAAATAAATTTTTAAAAAGACGACTCATCATGCAAACATTGAGTCCATCAGACTTGACCATTCCCCCCCTCCCAAAAGTCCGGGAACTGCCCTTCCCGGAGTCTTTTGACCTGGCGGTAACCCTTTTTGGACCCCGGGCCCCGTCCTCACACAATTCCCTGTGTACGTTTTAAAAAAAGTGTCCCCTTTTGTAATCAATTTGTAAACAGGAACAGTCTTAAAACCCCCTTCCATCGGGTCCCCATGCTTTTGGACAATGTCCCTGTACCCCTTTTGGGCACATCTTGGGGGGAAAAGTCCTCTCCCGACAGAATTTTGGGGTTTCCCCCCACCTGGAAATCCCGGGGTCTGGGGGCTTTGACTTCTTTTTGGCTCCCGGGGGAAAAAAAAAAGCCCAAACCCCCCCTCTTTCCCGCTGGCCCTGGGAACCCTCCAGCTGGACCCCCCTCTTTTTGCCCCTTTGGACGGTTTTTCCCCGGGGAGAAGTTTGGTTTTCCCTTGGGAAACCCCACATGCAGGGGAAATTTTGGGGTTCCATTTTATCTGGGCATACCCTTTTTCACATCCTGTTTGGTATTTAAGGTTTTTTAAATCGGTGGGGGAAACCCCCCACCCTAAATTTTTAGGGGGCCCTTTTTCGGTGACCCAATTTTTTGGGACTTCCCTCCCTTTGGGCAGACCAACCCACCTCCGGGGTGGGCAAAAGACCAGAAGTGGGGATTTCCCCTTTAGCGATTTTTCCCCCGCTTCCCCCCACCAAATGCCAAACTGAGGAAAGTCTCGGCCCAAAATGAACTCCATAACCAGTCCCTCACATACTTCAAATCAAAGACTGAAAAGTGCCAATAACAGTCTCCACAGAGCAATGCCCCCCGTTTTTAAACCCGCTTTTTTGGTCGAGTCTTCAAAAAAGATACACAGCCTGGAAACAAATTTTGGGGGCCGGTTTTCCTGTAGCCATCTTCCCCCGGGCCGTGTTTCGTCCCCCCCACCCCCTTGTCAGGGCCTTACTAAGCAATTTTTTTTTTATACTGGCCTAAACCAGCCCCTTTCCCGCTGAAGGGGATTTTGGGGTTTCTCCTGGCAACAACCGAATCTAGGGCTCCCTTTTTTTCTTGCCTTTCCCCCCCCGGGCTTTGGGTTGGTTAAGGGAGGGGGGTACAGGGTTGCGGGAGAGGTCCTGGGGGGTTCTAACCAACAAAATACCTGCTCCCCCCCACCAAAAATTTTGGGGTTTGGGGATGGTCATTTGGTGCTGCTTGTCGGGGTGGTCCCCCCGGGGGGCACCAATTTACCATTACCCGTCCTCCCCTCCCCGGACTTTGATTTTCTTCCTGCATACATGCTTTCCATAGCTGAAAAAGAAAAATTCCCGGGCAACACCAGTCCCTCCAGCAACACACAAATCCCCTGTGCTGGGTCCTCTTATTTGCAGCAAATCCTATGCAACTCCCGGGGGAAATCAACACAATAAATCTTTCTAATGCAAAAGTCACTTTTCCCGAAGCAGAAAAGGGTTTTGGGTGCTGGCCCTTTTAAATTAAACCACTGCAGCCCCCAAAACTGTTCAAAATTCACCCAGTCCAAATGGTTTTAGCACTCCCTTGTGCCCGTTCAATTGTGCCACACATGCCCAATTCTTGCGGCACTGCGCCAATTTCAGTTTACTGTTCAGTCCTGATGCCGACGTCCCCATTCTAACCTCCACCATATGTACGGGGTTCACTGGGTGTTCGGCCCGCCATCGTGGCCCGGCCTGGGGGACACTCTCGCTCTGGGATCGCCGCTTTGGAAAACGGAACAGCAGGTCGACACAGGTTTCTCATTAAATTTTGGTTCTTCTGCCACTTTATTCTCCAACACAAAAAACATATACATCAAAAAAAAATTTCCTAGGCCACCCCACCACTAACTAAACGTACAGAGAGTCCCTCTCTAGCCGGGGTTTCTGGGTCTACTACCCAGCCCCCACAAACACGTACTCACACTGTACAATATAGTCCTTGGGTCTGGCTTCTCTCAAGCCTAGGAGGGAAGAATTCAGGATACCTCTCCTGGACAAAGGCCCCGCACATGTCCTCCACTGACGTGAGCCACACTTCTTCCCCTTGCATACTGAAGACCAGGCTATTTAACAGACCTTCAGCTGAGCAACTCTCCTAATTTTCCACTGAGAATTAACTCTTGGTTACCCGTGCTAGACTGCTGACCTTCCTCACTGACAGCCAGCAACTTGGTAACCCATAACTTGGAACTCAGCTGCTGCAGAACCTCTAGTGGCGGAGAAATGCGATCTTCTAAGGTCGCACCGTCACAGTATATATTCCCAACAACACCGGCCGAACTGGTAAGGTAACCTTGGCCATAAAAAAGGTTAAATGATCTTTCTCAAGAATTAAAAAGAAACTCAGGGATTAGTGACCCATGGGATCAATACTTCTCATGGATGAGCGGATGGCAAAAATGGCTGGCCCAGGCAGGAATGGTACTAGGAGTAGTGTTGCTACTGTTGGTGATAGTGGTCGTGTGTATCCTCCCCTGTTTCAAGAAATTATTGACAAAGGGGGTGGAACAGGCAAGCCCTGTTCTCCCCTATCTGGAGGAAGATGGTTATACCTGCATGGAGGAAGATTATGTATCTGAAGTACCCCCATTGAAAACAATGGTCCGTAGAGGAGGTCCAGAAAAATATGAGTTGGTCAACAAGCCATAAGGAACGTTGTCAGGGAGATGAGTGTAGAGAGAAGAGGATTCTTTTGTAAATGACAGTCTCCAATCTCTGTCCAATTTTCAGGTACACCCAACATTCCCTATCTTTCAAACAGGTTTCCCTAATATGGATTGCCAGCAATCCACAAACTGTTACTGCTAAGGACTGCTCTAAGGTAGCACCTGGCTGGTCATAATGGTTAACCCCCGTCATCCTCACCATCAGAGGCAATGAAGAAGAGCCCGGCGATCGCTTAGTTACGCCCCCTTGGAGTAAGCCTAGCAGTGATGCAGCGGGTTTATTACCCGCTCCACCTGTCCATCAGGCCACTTAAACACACAGACATAATTCATCCTAGCGTAAATTAGTTTAAAGGGAAAAGGGGAACAGAGTTTAATGTTTTAGGTTGGACTGTCAGGTGTGGGAATTGATTAAAGGAAAACATTAGAACTCTGTTGGTACTTTTCATATCCATTGATTATATCTAGACTGTTCATATATAACTTTTGCATGAATTATTCTCTCTATACCTATTTTTCCCTTAACCAGGTTAATCAGATATTATAAGCTTGAAATGCTTTATGCAAGGAAAACTACCTTCAAGATGTATCTCGTCTTGGATGATACTGAGGATTATATATAAAATGGATTCACTATGGATTAACAGCTTAAGCAAGCAGACTAAGGACACAGAAATCATTTGGACATTTCGTTGTGACACCCAAACTTCCTCATAATAAACCGCTCGACAGTTTGGGGGGGGTTTTGGACATTTTTAAATTAAGCAAGGCTTGCAAGAAACATATTTCCAAATATGAACTCGTGATTCTTAATTAACTCATCCCATCCAATGTTAATTAACCAATGATCGTTTAATACATGCCTTAATAACTGCTTACGTATAGAATGATATAAAAAGCCTGTATTTTCTGGTATTAAACAGAGATTTACTATCCATCAACCTGACTGGATATCTAATTCTTGGGGCCCCGCTGCTTGCAGCAATATATATCTTAAGTTGAGGAAGTAGCAACTTGGCTGGATTTATAACTAACCTAACACTATGATTTAGTATAACACGCAGATGACAGGTGCCGCTCTTAGAATCACTTCACACTTCACTTATCTGGGCAGTTACCAGGTCAAAACTGACCAAATAACTGAAGTGAGAACGCAGCCAGACAGGGTAACGTCAGCTAGAAAGAACCGAGCAGAGGGTCGAGATCCCACTATAGCATCAAAGAGCGTTCTCCTTTTACACCGTAATCAGGTGATTCAACAAATTATGACAGAACCTGTTCTGTTAAACACTGATACATGTAGAGCCTCTCCAAAAAAGAGTGGAGAGGGTGTTGGCAGTAATTTTGCATTGACATCACTGATCATTTTGCCCTTCCTTTGATCCATCAGGGTCTTCTTTCAATCGGTCAATAATCTATCAGTATTGCTAAAGCCAAAAAGAAACAGGAGTTGATCCAAAACAGATGAAAATTAAATGGAAAATTTGCATGTCTTCTGTGTTTTGTATCCACTCCTGCTTTTGGCTAACTAATCACCAGTCAATCCGGATGCAAACAAAGAACCATGTCATGCTGGCCTTACGGCTTCTCCGCTATCAATTGGTCAATAATCCATCAGTATTGCTAAAGTCAAAGAGAAACAGGAGTTGATTCAAAACTTCCACACCGCCATGTAGGTGATTTTACCACCAACGCTCTGCACTGACTGACTGCTACCACCGCCTCCTCGATGAGCCCCTGCACCGCTACTTTCTGGGTCGGAAAGGACCTGCAAAGGGGGTTGTCTACCCCATGGCCATTTGGCTCCTGACCTCACACTGCTGCCACCCTGCTGACTTCCAGCCACACTACTGCTGTTTGACACTCAAGCTGCTGCCCTCTTCTCCCGACGATGATAAAGCCCTTGCATCACCCGCCTCCCAAGTGTGATCTGCTACATCGTCATCAATTAGTGTTTGCCCGTCACTGCTGTCCTCCTCAACAGTCTCGGTGTACAGAGCCTGACTGCTCGCAACATAACCTCCCATGACACTCTCCTCATCACTACTTACCAGCCTACTGCAAGAAGCAGCGGATGTATGCCCCATATTTTTGCAGCCCAATAGCTGCTCACTGTCCTCAAATAGTTTGTCCTCGCTGTATAGTGGCTCAGAGCCCAAAGCACATAGTAGTTCTCTAGCTGAGGTAACCGAATGGGCAGAGGCGGGTTGAGGACAGGTAAGGGCCCCTGACCTGCTCCCAGGCCATGCCAACTAAGGGTTGTGTCTGACAAACCCACCGATTCTTGGCTGGAGTTGTCAGATGTCATCTGGGAGGAAGTGGATGGTGGTCAACACCTGGCTGCTAGATAACACTTGTAGCTCTGGCCTCACCGAGTGATCCCTGCTGTGACATCCCCTTACTGTGCTGTGATCTGTGCCTGCTCCAGGAAGATTTGTGCCACTGCCCCTACCATGTAAGGGGTTGCCACCTCCCTGCCTGACATACTGTTTGGTCAAAAAGTTACAATAAAACAAACTCTGTTTAATGAAGATGTGTGTATATGACAAATACACAAGCTATATTTCAGAGGTGTTTCAACTTATAAGTGAAAAAAGTAACTATTTGACGCAGAGGACAATATCCCAAAATAATAACCTGCCTGTAATGGAGATGTGTGTATATGAGAAATACACACACTGAATTTCAAATATAGTTCACCACAATAATTAAAAAAGTAACTCTTTGGCACAGAGAGCAATATCCCAAAAGACTGATCTGGCTGTAATGAAGATGAGTGTATGTGAAAAATACACACTGTATTTCAAAGATAGTTCACCACAATAAGTGAAAAAAGTAACACTTTGGCACAGAGAACAATATCCCAAAAAAAAAAAAGCTGGTTTAGGAACACACACACACACACACACAACACACACACACACACACCACACACACACACACACACACACCTGTGTAGTTGAAAGGTATTTCACCCCAGTAACAATAAAATCTGAAGTATTTGGCACAAAGTGCAATCTAGTGCTGCAGAGAAAACCGTGTACATAAGAGACAAAGTGGCAGAATGTAAAATGGCTGGCCTATTTATAGGGCTGTGACATCACAGAAGCTGGCTGGCTACTGATTGGCTGCATATCTGCATGTCATGACATTGAGGGTGTACCTATCCTTCTCCCATAGTTCTTTGTCCCATGTCACGCCATGTGCCCACAGCCATTTTAGAAAAAAAATAGATTCGTTACCACGAATCGCCAGGAAATTTGGCTTCGTTTAGAATCAAATTTTTCATCAGGTTCGATTCACTCATCCCTAATCACAACCCTTATCATAGTCCCTCACCTTCTGTCTCTTCACTCCTTCCCTGTAGATTGTAAGCCCCCACGGGCTCTCTCTCCCTCTGTACCAGTTGTTAGTCACTTATTGTCACTTTGTAATTGATTGAACAAGGTTATTTATGTACCCGCCTGAAATGTACAGCGCCCTGGAATCACGGCCGCACCAAAATAAATGATAAAAATAATAGTCTCCAGTAACAACAGCTAATGCTTGCAGATGCAGTTCAGAAGGATCAGGCAATAAGTCAGGGCAGAAAGAGCATATTTATCATGGAATTAAGGCTGAGTATCTGGGTGGGCAGCAGAGGAAGAGTAGTCACTAAACAAGCCAAATCAGAACCAACGAATCACAATGGAGATGTGCTGTGGTAGTACAGCAGTTATTAGGGACCTATTGCTCAAGCAAACAATCAAACTAAAGGGTCCTTTTAAATAAACCAAGGAGCACAGATATAAGTGAAGGAGGAAATAAGTGGAGCGCACTGACACCAAGTCATTAATCAAAAGATTACACTTCTTTTGTTGCCAATCACAGTAATTGCTGTCCTATTTTTTGTACTTTTTATTCTGACTTGCCAGTAATTCAGCTACTAATCTTCCATTTACTGAATTCTGCATGTGTTTGACCACAGCTTATGCTTCTCTTCTTTTATACCAAAATCTTCATATGTCTAATATCTTTCTTCCATCTTCTTTGAATACTGTATATCTGTCTACCCCATTTCTATTCAGCCCATTGTACGAGTTGAATGGAAATAGAAGTATGGAATGATGCCGGTGTGTGGCACACAAAAAGCATATACATGTGGGTAATATTACAAAAGTAAACAACCATCTTTTATTGTAGGTTTTTCACCTTAACCCTTTTTTTTTTCCCCTAATGGAATTATGTATTTAAAATAGTTCTGGCTGAAAAACTGAATTAATACAGCGTGGGCGGAACCTGGCATAAAAAAAAAAATATATGGAAAATATTCAGTTAATAACACTGCACAGTGCTAAGAGAATCTGGTCAGAGTTAGCAAAGTAAGATAGTAATAATAACATGATATTTCTAATTTTAGAAGAAGAATTTACAGTTTCACTGACACAGATATTCAGATGAGCAGACTAGGAGCAGCTGAGAGGTATTAAAGGTGTATTTGTATCTCATAAAGTAAATCCAAAAAGTTAGGATATGCCATAAATTTTTAAAATAGTGAGAGTCTGACCTTTGGTAGCCTTAACAATCTTAGAGCTTCTGTACTGTGTGTACATGCAGATCGGTATCATCAGATACCTGGGTGTGAAGGCAGATACAGTTGGCCCCATTCATTTGAATAGAACTGCACTGTAAAGATACAAAGATACTGCACAATTTGAGAAATATAATCTCAAATTACTTTAAACTTGCTTAGCAGATAAGTCTTTAAAGGGGTTAATCAAATAAGATTTAGAGTGATATAAATGGACATATTTTAACACCCCATGGTAGTTTTATTTGGGAATTGTATGTTAGCATTGCTAAAGGGGTTGTCTCGCTACAATGATTGGGTTTTAATTAAAAGATCTTTAAAAAACAAGCAGCTTTGCAATATATGTTCATTACAAATGTCCTACTGATTTTGAGTTAGCCCTGTTAGTAGTAGTACATCAGCTTCTCAAATCTCTATAGCAGCTGACCTGTTGATCTTTATCTCACTGGCTGTCATGTCTGTATGACTCATCAGCCACTGAATACAGGTCAGAGCAGAGAGCCCCTCCCGCACAGAATGCTTCTGTAATGGAGGGAGGGGGAGGGCTCTGGCTTCTGTGTCTGTGTAGCTGTGCTGCCTAGGGGAAAGGAATGATTTTTTTTTTTTTTTTCCTTGGGATTTTTCATGTATTTTTTTTAAAAAATTTTCATACTTTTTTCACACTTATATCTACTAGAACCAGTGCTACATGCCTTTAATCAGAGGTAACCACTGTCAAAATGTTCAAAAGTGGTCAATTATTTGGTGGTCACTTAAGGGTTGATGTATTTATGTTCTGTCATACTGACACCATCAGGTCTGATCACTCAGCATAACACATAGAGTGTATACACTGGACAGTAGCTTCTGCTTCAATAGCAACAGCTACTTGAAGTTAATATGGTCACTTATAGATTCAGGAAGATAATGGCTGCCAGCACCAGGTCCAGCCGGGGAGAAGAAGCTGCAGGCCCCCTGTTTCCGGCCGATGCATGCTAAAGTGGACGAGGAATGTGAGAGCTGCGCTACTCCTCTTCTTCTGTCAACAGGTCAGCTCTGTAATGTGGCCGGCAGTAATTTCGGCCCCTGAGCACAACTTACTCCCGACACAAACCCTGACCATAATGTTGCATTGCTGGGTCTTTGTGACCCAATAATGCAGCCACAGCTACAAAGTATGTGGTGATGGGGGAGTCTGTGGGCTTCCTAGTTCAGGGGCCCAGTCGCACCTGCGACCTTTGCGACTCCTGTAGCTACGCCACTGGTTCTATTGACCATACCTTGGAATGTACTGGTAAACCGAAAAAAAAGTGAGGTGAAATTTGAAAAAAACCTGCTGGCACCATTTTTGTGGGGGGTTTCTTTTTTTGGCATTAACTCTAAGGGTATGTTCACACGGCGTTTTGAATAAGTTTTTCGGATCCAAAAAAGTATTCGACAGCGCTGCGTTAAACGCATCCAGCCCGCACCCAAAGTGTGCTGCATGTTTGGATGTGTTTTTTGCTGCAGAAGAAACTCACCCTATAGTTTCAAATGGAGCATCTGCTGTATCTAACGGATCAAAAATTGACATGTCAATTCTCTGAACGGATCTGAAAGACGCATCAGAAAGATACATTTAAAATGCATCCGCAATCAGATGTCTGAACGCTGATGTGTGTTTTACATTGAAAACACTGTAAATCACAATTGTTAGATGCGTGTGTGGGTCTGAAACACGGATCCAAACATGTATCGTGTGAACATACCCCAAGAGATACATATGTGTTTTCTGTATTCTGCAGGTCAGCACAATTCTGGTGATACCAAATATATATGATTTTGATCTTTTAGTACTTAAAAAAAAATAATAACTCTTTTCTGCCACCACTAACATTTTTGGTTTTCCATCTATGGACCTTAATGAGGTCTCATTTTTTTACTGACTGAGATGTAATTTTTACTGGTACCATATTGGTATACAATAGACTTTTTAGTTACTTTTTATTCCAATTTTTTGGCATATGAAATAACCCAAAAAAGCAATTTTGGCATTTGGAATTTTTTTCTTATACAGTGTTCAGCATGTATAAGGATAACAGTATTATTAATAAACTTTTACTTAAAGTCCCTCCAAGATATTTAACCCCTAGTGGTCTTCAATGCTTGTAAATGCTTCAGCAAGGTAATGCAGAAGGGTGTACCAAAGTTGCATTTCTTTTACTTCTGCCTAGGGGAGGAAGTAACAGAAGCATGCATTCATTCATTTAGATGCAGTTGCCTCGATCACCACAACATCTAAAGAGTTAAACAGCAGGGATTGGATCCTGCTGTTAACAGTAGGTGTCACCTGTACAGTATTAATCATATAGAGAGGGCTCAGTGTGTGAGCCTGCTCCATACCTCCATACCGGCAGTATGACATGCTCTGTAGTCCAATAGAAAAAAGCATCTCTTTACAGATTTTACAAAATATATATTTGATTATTGTAAAGCTCATTTCAGAATATTAGAGTGATTTTTTTTCCTCAATCTTGAAAAGCTTGAAAATCCCTTTAAAGCAAGTAATAGAAAAGAGACAATAATTACTCACATTAAATGGGTTTTCTTGCAACAAAGATCATATCTGTAATAGGGACAGTAAAAATAAGCACTTTTGCAATTGATTGTATTACCTAAATTATTTAGGATAACAGCTTTTAGCTAATCTGTAAGTGTCTAGAGCTGAATCTGAAGCCTGGGGTTGGGCCACACCCCCTTTGCTATGATTGGCTGCCTGATATTTAGTTCAGCCGTGGTAGGGACACACCCCCTGTGTGGGGCACGACCTGGGTGCTGTGATTAGCTGCCTGCACTCTCTGTGACATTCCTCTCTGAGCTTGTAAAACTGAAACTGGCTGTCTGAGCACACTGCTTGCCGCTGGCAGGCTGTGTTCTCATTATCCTCCTCTAACTTCCCTCTGAGCTGTGTAGTAAAGACTGCCTGATCTCCTCTCTGCTTCTCTCCCAGTGATAGCTCTATGGGCAACATGTATGAATGGGGCTATGACAGTTTTCTTTGATGCGATAAGTGCCTTTGTAATGCGCCAAAGTTTAGGGGCGTTCTGTGGGCGTGTCGCACCACATTAATAGAAGTAGACACATTTATGATACTTTGACGCCAAATCTAGGTGCAGAACAGTTATAACAGCCAGACCAAATTAAAGGTGGTCTGCCTGAGCCAGACTTGTCATATTGGCACTAGATTGAGTCTGTATGTATGACCTGCAGAAGGACAGGTTCATACGTTCTGGCATATCCTACACTGCCTTAAAGCTATTTAAAACTGGCCCATCAGTGCCAGTGTTCATACATGTCACCCAATGTAAATGGTCTGAGCAATTACAGAGTCTCTAGCTGTTAGATACACTCTCCCTCCCAATATAACACAGCTTTATAATGTCTGCTCCCCCTATTCCTCCTGCCTGATAACAAAGGGGAGAGCAGAGTACATTTCTCACATTTGTTTAATCATTTCAGGCTGTATGTGTAACTGTTTACAGCAATGCAGGTGTTCTGGTTACAAGGAGCATGTGGAGGGAAGTGACAGCTCTCCAGGCATGAGAACTGACCATTGCAGGAGGTCTGCAGGGCTGTGGCATCTTTTCCCTTCCATTGCTCACACAGAATGAGGACTGGGGAGGGAGCAGGGACAGGGAGGGGGTGGGATGATGTCACCACTCTTCATTGAGGGAATACAGGCCTACTGGGAGGAGAGAGCCACCCCTGGATTTGAAGCTGAAAGTGAGAGAAATCTCAAGATGCCTGCAAAAGCTTGTGAGGAGAAAACCACTATTACCTGTCATTAAAGGAGTTGTCTCATTACAAGTTTTCAGCCCACTTCAAAGGATTTTTGAATTGAAGGGCGTGCTTCTTGTCTTTTTTCCCCTCCCCCCTTTCCCCCCCTCCCCTCAGCACCAGCAGCCTCCCCATAATTTCTATAGGCAGGGGGGGGGGGGGGGTTTTTGTGCCAGATTTAAACCCTGGTGGCCTGCCTGGGTCTGTTGCAGCCCCTGGATCGCGTATTGTTACTCCACAGAGACAGCAAGAGGGGCTGATCTAGAGTGGGGACCCAAAGGGGGTCTGTAAAGCTGGTGTGCTCATAGCAGAGCGGGGGGGATGTAAGTGTTCCTATACCCCCTCTGTGGCAACACATTCCAATCTCCACAAAAAAAGACCCTGCAAACAGCACGGGCGCTGTGAAGTGTTGCTTTTACTCAGATTTTTCCCCTAGTAAGCAGAGCAGAAGCGTTCACAAGCCTCCCTGATCTGTTCTATTGTTTAGTCACAGTCCACAGACACACATAAAAAGGAAACACAGGGTCACTGCTTTTCACATTTTTGATCAGCCTACCTCTGCTCCCTCAATTGTGTAGGAACAGGGGGAAGCAGGGACACACAAGTTTCGCCGGCCCATTACAGACTGACCTGTTGAAGAAGAAGAGGAGTAGCGCACTCTCACATTCCTCGTCCACTTTAGCATGCACGGCCGGAAAAAAAAGGGGCCCGCAGTTTTCTCCCCGGGTGGACCTGTTTTCTGGCAGCCATTATCTTCCTAATCTAAAAGGCCATATTAACTTCAAGAAACTGCTGCTATTTAAACAAAGTACTGTCCATGTATAACTTATGTGTTTTTTCATGATCAGACCGATGGTTTTCAGCAGAAGAACATAAAAAACATCAACCCCCCAAAAGACCACCAAATAATTGACCACTTTTGAACATTTTGATAGTGGTTACCTCTGATTTCAGCCATTTAGCACTAGTTCTAGTAGATGTAAGTGTGAAAAAAGTATGAAAAAAATGAAAAAAATACATGAAAAATCCCAAGTAAAAAAAAAAAAAAAAATCATACCTTTCCCCCAATTGTGATTTCTTTTTAAACAAAGTAGAGAAATGGTTACATATTCAGTATCCTGCATACATACGGCCCCAAACTATAAAATGATTTTATAATGCCGTATAAAAAAAAAAGAGCCAAAATGGAAAGTCATCAATAAGGCTGGGTTCAGGTATCTGTCAGAATACTGTAAATAAAGGTACCCTGACAAATAGTGTACTAGAGCCACAGCCGGCCCATAATCCTCAGTAGACCAAAAAAATTGGGCTCGTTGGCTCTTTTGCCACGGGATACTGTGGTAAAACCCTTTCTCACAAAAAAAGTGTATGCTTTTTGGGAGGGGTATAATGAGAAGTTCTCCTGGAGTACACGGTTAGCATAAATCATTAATATGGTCTGAAACTCCTTAAGGCTACGTCTACATAGCAAATGCCAAAATGCTGTTCAAAATCCAATGGCATTCTGACATTACTGGATCGATTTTCAGATTTGCAGTCAACCCCGTACAATTAATTGAATGTACGGGAATCCGAAGGCAATCCATCGGAATCCCATGGAATATGCAACATGTTGCATATTCCACCCGGTTTTACAATCACTAAAAAAAAAAAATAATCTGTGCTGTGTAGACTACAGCATGGATTTTTCATTGCTGTCTATACAGCACAGTGTAATGTCGGATTTTCGGCAGATTCAAAACACTGAATCCACCAAAAATCTGATGGAAAACCAGTGCTGTGTAGACCTAGCCTAAAAGCACTGTGCAGCTCTTAAAAAAATAAAACGGTCTGATAAATATGGTACAATAGGTCCCTGTTATCATTGTACCAACTATGTTTGCAGCAGTCATGTGTAATACTTACTAGCATCGCTGTTGTTGCTGGCTACAGCAATCACAAGCTGATACAGCACGTCATCACTACTTCAATGTAAAAAGAGTTCATTGGGGACCAGCAGAGCATTAGCGCTAAGGTAAAGAGGGATTCTGCATATGAGTATAGTGTCTTGTTATTTTAACATATTCAGCTACTGCAACTTTATTCAACTCAAACAACTTGGATTTGTGACCCGTCACCTACATGAACAACAGACAACTTCTGCCATGGACTCTGGCAGTAGAGTAGTGGTGGGGGGGCAAGCAGATGTTTTGCTCCAGGGCCCATGAGTCTTTAGCTACGCCCCTGAATAGCACCGTTTTTTCCCGCATGTATTTCATAGCGGCTGTTGGGTTAATAAAATTTATTTTTTTGAAGTGCCGCCTTTTTCATTTTTTGGAAGCATTGAACATCTTGTCTGGCAAAAAACATGTGCTCATGTTTCTACGTAGATGGAAAAATTTAAAAAGGCTCTTAGAAGGTGGGGAGTCAACAACAAATGTGGCAAAAAAATATGACCAAGTGGTGTTAAGGGTTGAGTAGTGAATGTTTTGACTGGATTCCTAGGAAGTGTACATAAAGAAACAAGAAAATCATGAGAATGAAAGGGAAACAATAACTTGAAGACGTCAGGAAAGAACTTTTCCCTATACATAGGCAGACAATACTACTTTGCCCTGTCAGGCATTCTCATAGTTGTAAGAATATGGGAGATAAAGCACAACTCAAATCCAATAAAGGAATGAACAGCTCACTTCGTTAAGCATTGATCCAATCTCGCTTCCAAACCTTTGCAGTGCATGATCCCGGGCGGCACCCCTTAGCTTTCAATGTAGAACAAAAATCTCGGATCAGCACTTCCTGTATGGAAAAACAGTTGCAGTCGGAGGCTCCTTTTAAAATTCCAATGTGTATTCTTTATTCAGCATTCCTTAAAATCCACAGCATGTTAAGCTGATAAACATAAATACAGGCAGAAACCAATAAGGGCCTAATGGTAGATGACTAAGACCGACGTGTTTCAGGTCACATGACCCTTACTCATGGTGATGTCATCTCCGCTCGTACACATTTAAGTGATATTGTATGTCTTGGCGTATGTTCATACCATTACATTCGATAGATTACTTGGATGTTACATTGGTGGGAGATAATGATGCCAAGATAGAGGTGAAAACCATTTTGTAAAAACATGTACAGGAATTCCATTTTGAGAGCTGATTCATGTCATCCCCAACATATAACACATAACATTCCAGTGGGTGAGTTAATAAGAACTAAGCGCAACTGCTCTCGGAATGATGAATTTATAACACAACAAAACCAATTAAGGGATAGACAAATAAAAAGAGGATATACTTCCAAAGGCTTGGATAGAGCCATTAAAAAAGTCGAGAATATGGAAAGGTCGGAATTATTTTTGAAAAAATGTAAAACCATCAATTCAAACAAAAATACAATTACATTTTCAACGAATTACAGTCGACAGTACAATCAGATTGTCAACATTGTCAAGACCACCTGCCTATACTTTATGTGAACCAACATGTGAAAAAATTATTACAACATAATATTCGCTTTATACCACGGAGGGCACCCACAATTGGTTCCATGATCTCCTCGAGCTTATTTACTTCCAATACGCAAGTTGAAACCAATTGGCTTCATACTACAGGTTGTTTTGGCTGTGGACACAATATATGTATAACATGCAAACATATCATGAAAACTGCCACCTTTACCTCATTTAGTAACAACAAAAGCTTCCGTATCAAATCCTTCATAAACTGCAATACTAAATTTGTAGTTTACTTGGTGTATTGCAATGTATGTAGGGAACAATATGTGGATTGCACCAATGGACCACTAAAAACCCGTATACGAAGGCATCTATTGGATACACATAAAACGGAGTTATTTAAGTGTTCAGCCATATATAAACATTTTGCTCAGAAGCATCATGGTGATTTGAGCTCATTGTCTGTTATAGGCATAGAAAAGGTACGCAATTCACCTAGAGGTGGAGAATTACATAAGAAACTATTAGCTAGAGAAGCTTGGTCAATTTTTAATTTAGACACACGTATTCTTAATGGTATGAATATACGCCAAGACATACGATATCACTATTAGTAGGGAGAGTAGGGCGTTAAGAGCACGGTCTTTTGGTTTACATGTTAATCATCTTGTTATATGGGAGACAGAAAAGGTTAACCATACCAGATGTTTTTAATTGTGTTGTCTATTTAAATGAGTACGAGCGGAGATAAATACATGAGTAAGGGTCATGTGCCCTGAAAACAGTCGGTCCTTAGTCATCAAAACCATTAGGCCCTTATTGGTTTCTCCTGTTTTATTTTTTCAGCTTAACAGCTGTGGTTTTTAAGGAATGCTGAATAAAGAATAAACATTGGAATTTTAAAAGAGGCCCCCGCTGCAATTTTTTTTCCAACAGCAAGTGCTAATCCAGATTTTTTTTCTACTAAAAAAAAAAGCACAAAAAACCCCTAACACAGACAGAAATAAAGTGAAAACTTTAAAAAAACTAACAATTTGGGACAACAATAAGTGTAAAATTTAAATTGGAAAAACTCAAAAAAAAGGGAAAAACGGGCGGGGGGTCAAAAACAAAAGCCATCATCATGACCTATATTATACTTTAAAACTCTCCTGCATTTTAGAGAATTCACAGTTCTAATAAGATCCTGGCCCAGGTGAGAAGTATCTGCCAGGCAGCTACCCTCTGACTTCTCCCCTCCATCTTAGCTTGATTGACAGGTCTCTCCAATCTCAAGCTGTTTTCTCTGGAACATCTCAGTGTTTCGGAGTAAAACTGAGTTCATTATAATGAGGGAGCCTGTTGGTATTTCACACTGCCTGTGGTTAGGGCAGCATGAATCTTCTGACAGGTTGTTTAACAGGAAATTTTAAATCGCTACATTTTTTAGAAAAATACAGTTTTAATTTTTTTGTGATAAAATTGATAGTCTAATATTTAGTAAATTTAAAAATAGACACTCATCAAGTTCAACATGTAATCCCATAGTGTTCAAAATCCAAAAAGAAGGCAACCCCCCCCCCCCCCACCCCAAAAAAAAAAAAAAAAAAAAAAAAACTGATACAGTAAATGTTATTCCTTCTGGACTCCTTGATTAGAAATCACAAGAAATTACTGGGGTCAAGACCTATCTGCGCCTTCTAGAAAAATATTTTTTTAATATCAAACCACCAAGCTATGACAGTTGTCAGTTATGCAGTCATCTCTGCCCTTTACACTATTCAACACAGACTTAAATTGTGTGCAAAAATCAGCATTTCACTTATCGAATATTCTTTCAGAACTGATCTATTAAGATCAGATAGGGTTCATTAATTACAGCTACCCCAGTGGCACAGGCAATTTTTTTTAAATCCTTCTGACTTTTGGGCAAAAAAAGGGAGTCCTGTGTTGGTAAGGAGCTATGTAGCGGGATTGTGGAGCAATCCTACTACATAGGTGGTGGGCGCCAGCTGCTAATTGCAGCTGACATCTGCAGGTAACAGTACAGAATGGAGCCAGTGTGGCGATTGCAGCAGCGGCATCTAAGTGAATGAGAAACGGCATTGCGCACCCTTTCTCACTACAATCAGGACCCCAGTGGTGAGATTGTGTTGTACCAATCTGATTAAGCCTTGTGAAGGCTTCCATTGCTGCCATGTTTTCCGTTTTACTACTTCCCACCATCTTTGCACACCTTATTGCATTGTTTATACAATGCTATAGGGTATATTAAAGATCACACCCCATAGTGGCCAAGAATCCTAGGGGGACTCAATGTTAAAACAAAAATAAATAAATAATATTTTAAAGTATGTAAAAAATAAAGTAGTTTAAAATCACCCCACTATTTGTTACAAATAAAAAAAGTAAAATAAAGTGACACATAATTGGTATACGCTAAAGCATTAAATTAGGAGAGTTTTCATGTTGTCTAAAACTTGGAATAAAAGAGATAAAGAAGTTGCATGTATTCCGAACTGGTACCAATAAAAAGTACACTTCAGCCTGCACAAAAATAATTAAATGAATAAATAAATAACCATACACAATTAAGTCCATAGGTAAAAGTGGAAAAAGATATTGGTTGCAGAAAATGGCGCAATGGCGAATTTTTTATGATACCAAAACATAAAGAAAACCCTATGTGTTTGTTGTTATCAGATTCAAATCAACCTGTAGAATCTGATAACACATCTTTTATACCAAAGAATGAACGTTGTAGAAGCAAAACCTCCACAAACATGGCACAAGTAAGTTTTTTTCACATTTTGCCAGAATTTTTTTGTTTTTTCTCTGTATATTTTATGGTATGTTAAATGACTGTTAGAAAACACATCTTGCCCTGCAAAATAAAAGCCCTCATATGTCTATGTAGATGAAAAGATAAAAAAAGGTATGGCTCTGGGAAAGTGATGAGGGAAAAACAAACATGACACGGGAAGGGGTTAATCTTACCTGCACATTGCAGAGAAGGCATTTGGCACTAAGGTTATCTCAGTGAACTATTGTTTACATTTTACACTCGGATTATCACATTATTGCTGCCCCCTCACAAGACGTCATTATCTTTCCGCTCCTCACACAACCCCCTACAATATTTCCTTCATACTCTGGTAATCACTACTTCATAGCATCAGACTCTACTCCTCGTCTGAAACCTTAAAAAGTAATCTGAAAGCACATCTCCTCATGATAGGCTATAACCTACAATAACCGTTTTGCCACTATGCTTCCATATAAATTGCAAAACTCCTTTCTCCTTTTCCTCCCTTTGGAGATTGAAAGCTCTTACAGGCAAAGTCCTCTCTATACTAGTTTGTTGCTCATTTTGTTGATGATTATTGTACTTTCTTTGTTTTATGTATACCCTGGCTCAGACTGGTCCACAAAGGAGTAGGGGAAACCCGTGGTGGGCCACTGGGTATGGTGGGTCACTGAGAACTGCAGACCTGGAGTTCCTTTTTCATGGAGAAAGGCAGAAGTTGTGAGGCAGGTTCAAGATTCATATACAGGATGTGTAATCATGTAAAGTAGCTCTAGAATGGGCCACAACAATCAACTCTATTAGTCGGCCATAAGAATCTACCTCAATGGTGGGTCCAAGGCACCCAAGTCAACACTGTGTACACCCTTTGCAGATGTAAAGCAGTCTGAAATTAAAAGGGTTGTCCATTATTTAAAAAAGGTTCTGCTGAAATAGTATAAAAAATAATCTGTGAAGCATACTTTGGTCCAATGGTGCTGACGTCACTTTCATCACTCATGTAGCTGCAGCTTTATGTGACCGATAAATGTAACAAACATTTATTAACTGGTGTAAACCATAGAAGATTCTATAGGTTTCTGAAAACTGTTATGTCTGCTTATAGTTTTATGCCCCCTTTTATTAACTAGTAGCATTTAAAACCAAAAAATGGAAACAAT